>JARFOD010075496.1:0-20910 GCA_031763545.1 Mopalia muscosa
CAAGCTACAGTCAGAACGTAAACAACAGCCAAATCAAAGTGTGATAAATACACCAGATGTGACCCAGAAACCGCCACTCAATTGCTTCACATCAATACCAAATACTCCACCAAAAACAAATTTCCAGAACCACAACAAATAAAACAAGACAACACACTCATTTTTTAAAGAACTATATTCGTGGCTAACAAAACGGAAATTAATAATGGTGGTCTTACACCAGATGTGACTGATGTTGATGAATTGTTCTTTTTTTTGTAGAATCCTTCAGTCAAATTTCTTTTTATAGCAAGAAGTCTCTGATGCCTCATCCTGAGGTATCAGAAAATGTCCTATTGGAAGACCTCAGTGATATCGTGGAGCACAAGATTTATATGACTGAATCCGGACCCTTTCACGTCGACAAAGGCAAATCTATCAAACTTAAAAGAGGTTAGTTTATCACCCATGTGATTAAAACTGTCGCCTTCTTACACGCCAAATAACTATATGGCGTGTCTATGCCAATGTTGCATTCTGCTGTTACATGTACTTGATGGTTAAAGAATGTTCATTGCCATGTGGGGAATTAACAGGGTGGTATTTTAAGTTTGAGAGCCTCCTGCCAAAGGGTGGTTGGTTTGGAGCATAATAATACTGTCTTTACATAGCACTGGAGGAAGATTATCTTTCTATCATGTACTGGTGTAGATTGCTGTTGGCATGTAACGCCATCATATAAATAAAATTGGGCCCAGGGCTGTGGCTGAGTCGTAGCTTGTGTGCTTACTAAACTGAACCTGCTTTGATGTACCATTCAGAGGATCGAGTATGCTGTCCACCATCGGTATATGAGCAAGTCACATGTTGTGGCTCCGGCAATCATGGGGTTGGTTTTTATGAGGTTTCCTTCCAGTTTTCCACCGTAATATGGCTAGGTGCAGCGTGGAAAGACAATCCATCCTCATATAACTGAAATAACCTTGAGAACGGCGTTAAAACCCAATCAAACAAACCAACAAATATAAATGAAATTTGTTGAGCACAGCATAAAACACTAATCACTCAGTTCAGCAGTGACATAAAATGTTACTTTATTTTTATAATAAATGTGGAAATCAATGACGACTATCTTAAAACCGGCTCACTTTTTAACTTGCCCCACTGCCGCCCATGGTTTAGTGTAGGCGTGTCAGCCTACCCATTCTACTTTGAAGGCATACTCTCTGTTTGTCAGCCAAAAGTGTATGAGTGAGTCACACGATGTGGCTGCGAGAACCACTGGGTGGGTGGCATTTACAAGGTTTCCTCTGGGTTTTCCAAAGATGTTTTAACACGGAATAGTGTGAAATGAAGAATCCATTGCCCTATACTACCTGAAATATCCTTGATTATGTCGTGAAACCCAAATCAAACAAACAGATGATGAACATCAGATGTGGATTTTGAATCCAGCGACATCCCTGTGCCAGTGTGATTAATTTAAGAAACTATCATTGGAGTATGATACTTATAAGAACAATTGGAAACTTATTTTGTATTTTTCTTTTTGTAGGTTCTAATTTGACGGTCACGATAACAATCAGAGAGTTAAGAATCAGCCCACACTTTAAGCCGGTAAATTACGACGGAAAAGTTGCAAGCAGCATGTTCCCAGGATTACCGAAGATTACTTCTGATTACTGCCCTCATCCTCTACCTAAATATTATAAACTCTCTTCTAAACTCTACAAGGTAAGCCAACAATATGACAAACTCTCTCATAAACTTTATGAGGTAAACACAAAATATGACAAGCTCCCTTGTTTGCTCTATAACGGAATCACGAAATATTAGAAATTCTCTTTTTTGCTAACATAATCCCGAAATATAAGAAACTCTCTTGTAAGCTTTTAAAGGTAAACACAAAATATTATATACCACATTGAGAGCAGAATTTTAAACATATTCTGTATATCCGGGTCTGTTCCCGAGCGCCGTTAATCACACATCAGGTAAGGTAACTTAAATAGGATATAAATACGCCCCCGTGAGGGAGCAGGTGGGTCTTGGCCCTGCAGAATACTCCCTCGTCTTCCTCGGTCGATCGAAAGAGGCGAGAAAAGAGGTTGCTTTCTTTTGCCCTGGTTTTCTCAGAGGTACGGGAAGCAGATTTGTTTGTGATGTTCTGTATTTTTGTCTGTCGTCATATAAGTGAAATACCCTTGAGTACGACGTTAAACATCAACCAAACAAACAAATCAAAGATTTGTGTACAGCATTAAACCCTAATCAAACAAACTCAAACAGCAGGCTTAGTTTTTACCTGCTACATTTTATATAAGTCTGGCTTGATCAGCAATTTATACTTTTCTTCATCAAGCTTGTGATAACATTTACCTTAAACAACTTCTAATTTGTCTATAAAGTAACTATTTTTGAAGCCATTTAAAAGATCTGTAAATTGTGTCTCAGTGGCAGAAGATGGAATTTTCAGTTAGAAAACATCAACATTTATCAGAAAACATAAATTTGCTCAATAACATGCTGTTATATTGTCACAAGAAGTAAAAAAGTTAGGATTTGTTATGAGCGAAATGTAGATATAGGGTATTATATACCATGATAAGGACATAGTTCCTAAATATTAATGGTTATACAAGTACTGATTTGAACATTTAGTGCTCATTCAAAACTCTAAATCTGTTCAGCTGTGAATATGTCCCAAAGAGATAATGTATAATCCATTAACTAATGAGCCAATCAGTTCATTGTAGCCAATATTAATAGTATTCATCTACATGTTTATTATGCGTAAAAAAAAACTTTAAAACTTTAGCACTTTCTGGTTATATGCATACAATGTACATTGCCTTATAAGTTATAAGCAGGTCAGAATATCATGTGTTCCCCAACTTAGGATATTTATTACTAAGATAAGTTGACAAGTTGCCAACTTAAGGCTTTTAATAGTATTGACAATATATAAGCTCAGTCAATAGTGGCAATTTGTTCAGGTATGCTGCCAACTATTAAATGCATAGAAATATCTACCTTTACTATGAAAATGGTGATTGCAGAATAACAGTATATACACCTGTATTACATATTATTTGCTGAGCAGTCAAGTTGTGAAGACAGTAATTAGTGTTGTGGATCTAATTGGCTTGAGTTTTCAGAGGTTTTCTCTTTAGTCTGAACAGGCTTTACTAATCTGTTTAAAGGTATTGTGAATGAGGTAGGTAAAGCCAGTGGATTTCTATGGCCTTGTTTGAGCTCCACATTATGGTCAAGGCTAGAGACATGCCAATCTAACAAAGGAAATAGTTAGCCAAACTATGTGGTAAACTTCCTACTAATGTTACATCAAATATATTTACATAAAAACTGCTTTTCACTGTTGTACAAGTTTAAGCAGGTTGATTAGAAAGATAACTTATGAAAATTTTCAGTCTAACTCAGGCCATATTTTTAACTGCTAAAAGGTAAATAACAAAATATAAATATGACAGTCATACTTATGATATTTCGTTTTTTTTTTAAACTTTTTTGTTCAGAGCAAGTTTAGTTTATTTATGGTTTTTATATAGGGGAAGGAAAGTCAGTCACCAGTTTCTTTAATAGTGGCACTGATTTGGCTGGTAAACTTTTTCCAGTGTAACTCTTGTGACTTGTATGGTAATACTGATATGTTAGTCATTATATGGAGCAAACTTTAAGCATAATTCTCTAGGATGTACTGAGAAATGTTTTCTGTTACTATTCAGGTAATTGAACTTTTCTTAATGATGGTGAATGAATGTAATCCTAATGTTTGCCACTTTAGATCCATGATTGAAATAGGTTGTGGCAAATGCAAATTCAAAAGTGGGAAAATCAAGACAATATTTTGAAGGCAGACATGTATCAGGTTTTGCATGTCCTGAAATAAACATAATTTAATGTTGCTGACCAATGGTTTTAAGCAGCTAATAGTATAATTAATTGAACTGAAATTTTGTCCGGTAGTTGGATGGGGTTTCCTGTTGCTCTGATTCTCTTCAAGGTAAAAGGCAACACCAAGCAAATCTTTTGTGACATCTTAATTTTGTGTCTTATGGTTTATTGACAAACTGAAAATCATTACTTATAAATATATATATGAAGGAACATCAGCTGTTCACCAGCACAGCTACTTATCATGCTGATAATTTACTATATCGATATATACTGCATCATATTTCAAGGATTTGTTTCTGATACATGTATGTAATTACATTCTGTAGGGGATGTTACTGTAATAGCCTTAAGAACTATATTGGAAAGGCTCTTTTTGATGATGATTGGCGAATACTCTAACTGCTTATCCCTTTAAATAATGTGAGTTTGTATGACGTGTGTGACTTGTAGCTCATAGTGATCACAATAATATTGCTTAGGGACTGATCAATTAATGACTCTTGACTGATTTAATCAGATATTGATTTAAACAGTGTGATTTTGTACGATGCATGTCATGTGACTTGTACCTGACAGTGATCACAACAATTTTTGACTCTCTGGATAGATGTAATCCGATTTCGATACTGATAGATGTTACAATCACACAGGATGCTAATTCAAATAATTATTTTAATGACAGCCAGAAATAGACTGCCACAGGGAAAATTATTAATTAGGCGACTAATTTTGTATCATAATGAGTTGGTGTACTGAAATAAAATGAGTGCAATTCTGATCATGCTATGAACAACTAGGCTGTTGTCAGATCTTATCAGTGCAACTTACAATGTACATCAGTTATGTATTTTTAAAACTATAATATATTTTGAATAAATGAAGAGAGGAAAATTTGCTTGCCTCCAGTGAGATTTGAACCCGGAACATTTGGGTTATAATATATTTATACAACAGTAACAATATACTGCAACTGCTATGTATGATGTTATGTCTGACGGTTGGTGTGATATTAATTTTGTTTAATGAACAATTAAGCCATGCTCTCAGTCAGTGTATGCTTCAGCCAAAACACCATTGTGCACAACATTTAGATAAAATTTGCCCTATCAACACAGGCTTATTTATTACAACAGTAACTTGTCATTTTATTTATGGCCAATCTCAGTTATAATTTCTTTATTAGAATTTAATATTTTTAAGGCCCTATGTGAAAAATCAGAAGGATCAAAGTCCACATAGATTTAACATAGATTTCAATGTTTATGAGTTTATCTGTTTAATTTTCAGTTTGCGAATCCAGTTGCTGCAGTTAGAAGGTGGTCCCTACACATCATCATATTCCTCTCTCCCTCATAGATCACTACAGACAGGAGTAGAGATCAACCAACTCAAAACACATGCTCAGGTCAGTCATTATAGTTATAATATACAGATGCATTGTCTACCTGTTGGATTAAAATGTAACCTGTACAGTGTCTCTGCATTATTATACCACTGCTACAAAGTAATCCAGGGTATATAGTGCTCCATTTGTTTGTCTATCCGCCTTCACAATTTGGTTTCTCAAGAAACATTCAATATTTGCCAACCATTCTTTAGTCACATGCCTTTTTCTATTTTGCTCTTCATCAGCACATACAGGTAGCTAATTTCCATAATGCAATGTGCTAGGACAAATGTTAAGATATGCCATATTTAGTTTTCCAGAACTGTTCTCCTCAACCGTTGAATATTTCTCAATCAATCTTTATCTATACTTCAGTCCGGAACTTCTGTGGTGCCTTTCACTATATTCATGCTTCTATAATGCATGCCTATTTTTGGATTATTAGACTTTCTCGGTCAAAAATAAATGTGTACCATAATTCTGTCTCCCAGAGCCTATCATGAAGACCATTCAGTACTTATAATCCAAACTTGATAATTATGTTCTTCAATCTTGGTCAAAGGTTTGTGTGTGTTTTAAAGCACATATTTCGAGAACCAGAATCAGCTGTTTTTATGTTATTAAGCCAGGGTACATAAGCCTATACAACTCACAATGATACTTTAGTTGCATTTTGGCATCTTACATGTCAAGGGTTAGTATTATTTTCCATACTTTGGTTTCAAAACAAGGTCCATATAGTTCTGTTGTAAGGTGATTTACCTTCAGAAAAAATGTTCACATTATATTACGGTTTTGATTTGTTATCATAGTATATCTGTAAGAAAATGTGAGATTTTCCCATTTCAGCTCAAAATATTTTGTTGTCATCATATTTAATGTATGGCCTTACTTTTTTGCATTCAATAAAAAAAAAAATTGAAATAAGAAATGAATAGTAGTTAGGCTATACAAATGATTATTCAACTAGTTTTGGATGCTTTCCATTGATACCCTAAATCAGCTCCAATTCATCCATAAAAAATGCTATTTGGTAAGCTATTTAAAAGACTTGAAAATTGTGTCTGACAGGCAAGAAATTAATTTTTCAATAAACATAAATTTGTTGGATTGCATGCTGTAATATAATCACATCAAGCAAAAAGTTCAGATTTGTCATTGATGAAATTTGAGGTGATTTAGGGTATGTGCATATTATTTTAGATGTAGTTAGAACTTAATGACTGAACATGTTGTTTTATGAAAATGACAGTTGTATTTTCATCTCATGTACTGTAGTTTCGTTCTGGCTAAGGGCAATATGTTTTAAACACATTTAAAGTATAACGCTTAGGAAAAGGAGGAACATTTATTTTCCAGCAGAACAACATGCTGTACAGTTGTATTGCTTGAGCACAAGGGAAGTTAATAGAAGCATGGCCCTAAACACCAATTAATCAGTAGATCAATCAATGTACTGTACATGTGGTTTGAATTATCCTTATTTTATTATTAAATAAACTTCTGAAATGACATATATGTATGTGTGCAAATGACTTCTTTTTCCAATAAAAGCTAGTTTACTAATTAGAAAATGCTTCCTATCAGAACAATTAACCTTCCATCAAAAATAAAAAAAATAATCTCATAGTTTATATTTAAAAAAGGAGGAGTGAAAGTCCTAAAGGGCCATGTGGTAAAAACAATTTCATAAGTGCAGTTAGCTACAAGTATGTGTATGCAAATGAACTACATGTACATGTAAACAACATAGGCATCCATTCATTCAAGTAACTTTAGACCTGTGAATGGCCTATTTGAGAATTGAAGTTCTGTGTAGTGGACATATAAAATGATAATGAATTATGAGTCCATCACACAACCCGGATTTCTAGCTCACTTCACTTAAAATTAATTAGCATAGTCCTTATACTATTTAAGATGTCAAGTTGTCAATTTAGCCTATCAATGTGAACCACATATGGTTAGCATGCCCGGTTACTGACCCTCCTCCAATGTACAGCTCCTTGGCGTCCCGTAGTTGACCTGTGGTATATCAAGGAGTCACATGAGGTCATTGGCTTAAATGCAGGGGTGGTTTTTACAAGGTTTCTTGCCCGTTTCCTGCCTTATATGGGGAAGGCAGAAGGAAAAGTGGATAATCCATCTTCATAGAGGTAAAATAACCTTAAATTAGAACAACAATCAGTCGATTGCAGCAAGAGGCAGCCATATTAATGTTAGTTAAAAATGTGCATGAGGTCATCAGAATTACATATAGTGAACTTACATATGATAAAGACTGGCCTAATGTTATAGGGGTTGCTGTCCTCTCATGCCTCTGGTCCACTTAGCAATCTGTGATTTGTAAACAGGATCTGCCTTTTAGACTGTGTAGTATGTGGACGTGTGATAAACAGCTTCATTACAACAACAGGATATACAAACTGTTAATTAATAATGATGTTTATAACATTGTGTTTTGTTACTTGCACAAGAAACAGTTTCAAGCAGCTTTTTTTAGTGTGGAGCCAAAATATTTAGATTTCATTTTCCATGCTGAAATCCAGACTCTTAAGCTGTCTTAAAGGTGGTTTCAGATATGTGTCAGTTTAATTTTTTGGATTTGAAGTTAAAACAATAACTGGCTGTTCAGTTTAATGGTATTTTCAATGGAGGGAGCTTTTGTAGGACTGATCCTTGTCTGTTGTAAGGAGACTGAATTAGCAATCTGCCTGAAATGTATTTCCTGTTGCTGAATACTGATTAATGTGTAGGTCACTTGTTGTCTAAGGTTTATGACTTCTACAGTGCTGATGTTGATGCAATTTCATGGAATAGTTTAGTCTGAATATTATCTTTGTTTAAGATAATGCTGCAATGGATTATGTCATAGTGGCAGACAACATAGAGATAACAGTTAACCAAACACTATTTTCATTCAGCAAACATTGAAACCTGTTCAGAGATTTGGATGGTTGTTTTAAATCAAGAGGTGTAGAGACAAATCAGCCATTCCGGGATCTGTTACCCATAAAACACCCACACTTCTATATATTTGATGTAGAATGTGGAAACAATAAACATGTGATAGTCATTGAAGAGTTGTGGACTAGCCGTGTAAATCTTCAGTTGGGTGTAAAGTGTATTGGGATATCATGTCGGATAGGTGGAATTCCTGCAAATCTGGAGATCAATGGGCACGGTTATTGTGTCGACTGGTAGGTACTTTAATACTAGGATTGATACTAAGGCAGTTATTAATAAGATAAGTAATTGAGACAGAACACCTGAGGGCTTTTACAGATTCCGGTTATAATCGGTGTCGTGTTCAGAGCCAAATGGGAGGTCTTTCTCTACAATTAGCTGACTTAGTCAATTTATAGTACTATATTGTAGGGTATATACCATGAAATTGTGTTTATTATGTTGCATGAAATACAACTGAAGTACCTATGATGTTATGGTTTATGACCGTGCAAGATGTATTTTTCTAAGTGATGTGCCAAAGGAAATGAGGCTATTGGGTAGTTTATATTTAAACAAACAAATACACTGTTCATTATCATTATGTGTTATAATTATGAAAACTTAATTCAAGCAGTTGTCCTTCTACAAGCTAATAGGATGCACAGCCTAGATGACTCGAGTCTTGTGTCCACTTTATCTAAGGGGAAAATTGAGGTCACCTTTTTAGCTTTATAAGGAGGCTTGGGTAACGCGAGACCCGGAATCTATGGACTTCCAGTATTGCTCCGTGTTATGGAAGGGGCTTAAAATCCACTTCTAATATTTTAATTGCATGACCTGATTATCTGGATTCTCTTTAAGTGCCATTTAAATAAACTAATATAAATGCTTTACCACACCATAAAAAGCATTAAAGGCTGTACTTTAATTATTTTAAATATTAATTCCCGTATATGTTTTAAAAAAATGTTGCTTATTTTTATAATACATAGGATCTGGAGTATCAGAATGCCTTATTGAAGAATCGGCTTGATGAAATATCCAAAAGTCAGAAAACAAAGATTGACAGCCTCGAATTACAGCTGGGGTGAGTTAAGAAATTAATAGGTTGTAGATAGCTCGGTCAATTAGTGTTTTTACATGTAATCAATCATCTCTCGGTGACAAGATCAGCATGTAAAACTTTATCGAAATAGTGAGACTATTCTGTGTGTCGATTGAGAAAAGAGAGACTGCTGCTGGGAGACAGGCAGCTTACTGTTGCCATAGGGCCGGTTCCACAAAGCAATTTCTGACTTACATGTATGTCAAAATACTAAATTTTATATTTTTGCCACTTGTCTTAACTTTTATATTAATTCCTGTAATTGTGACTTAATTACGTTATAATACTTATGCTAAAATATTAAATGTTAAAATTCAAAACTGAGAAATGTGAGGGCTTTAAGACATTTTGACTTAAGTATAAAACTGCTATGTGGAATCGGCCCTGGTGTTTTAAGCTAAGGAGCAAAAGGAGACCATTCTTTTTTGTTTGTGTTAAATGTGTGTCTTCACTCTTGTGCTTGTCTTGTCGATATGGACATTGGTGTCACTGGTGATGGTTTTACCCATTTGACTTGCACACTGTCATGTGAGTGAAATAACCGTTAGTACGGTGTTAAACCCCAACCAATTACTCGATAACTGATAGAGTAATGACCCTTTGTGTGTCTTATAACGTAATGTTCTGTGAAAAGATGACTACAACAAATATCAATAAGCTACACCCAAAATTCGCTGTGAGATGCTAACATTTTCATCCAACTCCATCCTTGTTTTTAACATTAAAATGAACCCACTCTATTTTGTAGAGCTACAGAGCATGAGCTGAGAGCTGTAAAGTCAGATCTGACTGACAAACAGAAACACAGCCTGTTAGAATCAGCTGACATTCAAACTAAGGTAAGAATAAATATTAACGTTAATCAATATCAGGCAGTTTATTTTATAACAAAAATGTTGTGGCATTGTTCCTTGGCTGTGTTTTATTTTAGGTTTACAAAATAAGCCCTCTGGCTGAAGGCACTGTTTGCTTTCATAGCACTGGAGGAAGATTAACAATATCCAATTGTTATTTAACACTTATTTGTATACAATTATAAAAATAACAGACAGAGCCAAATAATTCATATTTTACTGTTTTGTTAAGTGTGACTTTGAACTGTTTAATTACACAAAAATCTTAAATAGTGGAATACCTTTGGGCACAGAGTTTGCACCTAATAAATCAATGAAAAACAGTCAATTTCAGAAAGCTTTGTTTATTGACAATTACTGTTTTTTGTAGATAATGGAGAAGGATACAGAGATACAGGAATGGCACCGCCGTTTTCTGGAGATGAGGGACGATAGAATAGAGGTGAAAAAAAAACTGGATGGTTTACAGAGATACCTATCTGATCTGCCAACTTCTGAGGATGCTGCTCAATCAGATCAACAAATATCCTTAACATTTTAGACCTCTGGCAATTTGTCTGGAGTTTAATAATGCAATCTTTACTTAGCACATTATTTTTTATGAAGCACTTTTCATTTTTGGGTTGTGCTTTTGTTAATTATTGTTGAAATACACAGCTGACAAATAAGTGAAACACCCTTGAGCACAGCATATAACACCATTCAATAAGCAGCCCTTATTTTTTCATGCAAATGGCCGTTAAGGTTACGTGAAGGTTACGCAAACGAAAATTCATGCGAATGGTCACCGTTTACACAAACTAAGACCATAACACAAGGCTTTATGGATTACAACTTCTAGTTTATCAAGGGTGCAACGTTTCAATGTCTATCCAGGCATCGTTCTCAAGCATATATGATCACAGTTGTACAGTTGTTATATACATGTATATATACAGTTTTCTAGCAAGATGATACAGTAAAGAACAATGATTGGCTTGTGTGGCACATAGCTTGTGGTAAATGGTTTCTTCGTGGGTGGTAGTAATCACAGGTAGGCTCTACAATGCTGTAATAGATTATGAGTTCTTATGTACAAGCCATATGTTAGTGGAGGGTTGTGGTCATTATCTCATTGTATGCAGTTGGAATGTAAAAACCCTGGTCTCTGTTAAGTTGTGATTGGAGTCTACGTATTTGAATGGCTTCCATTAGTTTTCTTGTTGTCAGATTGTCAGAAACTAAGACCATGTACACGTACATCCGATGTCTACAGTGTATGTACATTCTACACAAGATAGCCAGAAAGGGATTCCCATATGCTGTCAGAAATATTTTGTATGATAGACTGAACCTAATCTAAGTTTATTTAAGTATGAACCATTTCTTGCTTCACTTATGACGTAAATTTGAGGAAAAAACTCCAATTAATTTACTTTGCTGAAAATGAAAAAAGAGGATCAAATTCCTCTGTTGAAACTCAGATATATGAGTGAGTCATACGATGTGGCTCCGGCAATTGCAGGGTGGTTTGTTATGCGGTTTCCTCCCAGTTTTCACAGTGATTATGTAAGGAACATTCGGAAGTAGACAATCCGTCATCATATAAGTGAAATACCATTGAGTATGACATTAAACCCTGATCAAACAAACAAACAATCAATCAGACACATATGTATTTAATTGTCTGTACATTTATCTGTATTTGTAACATTTTTACCTGATCTCTGCAGACCAGGGTAAATATCTTTCCCATAGTGTTGTGTGTTTTTACTTTGGTAATTTCCTTAATAGAATTACTTGAAAAATCTCCAGGAAGAGACATCCACTCAGAAAACTACCATAGAAAACCTGGAGAGAAAAATCACCAAAGCTAAGAAGATAATTACTGTGAAAGACATGGAATTTAAACGACTAGTAGATCAAAATGCACAGCTGGATAATAAACTGTCTGAAGTACAAGAGGAACTGGAGAATATCAAATCAAACGGATTGGGAGAAAAACTCACCCAGGCCCAGGCTGAGGTCCAGCAGTTGAAAAGAGATAAAGAAAGAGTTCGCATCGATCTGGAGAAATCTAAAAAGGTATATAAATAAGCTAATATGTTTAGATTTTAAACTTAAAGTACATTGTATTTTCTTTTTTCTCTTTTCAAGGTTTGAAAAAAAAAATTGCTTTCACCACAGCTTATTTTCATGAACAAACAGTCCGTTTTCCAACGCTGGTGGTTGGAAGGGAGCTCCCTGGTGCTCACAGAGCTAAGTGGCAACATGAAGCCGTTTTGTTTGTGATATCTTTTTATTGTATTTTCTGAATTTCATGAATGTCTTTGTTTGTTGTCAGTGGCTTACAAGGAGGTTGCTTTCACCCAGTGGGAAGGCAAGCTTTCATGTGGGTGAAATAACCTTTTGTATGACATTAAACCCCCAAACAAACAGATAAATCAATGCCTCCAGCAAGTTTTGGCTCCATGAATTGATGAATTGTGGTCTGTGAGTGTATGTTAATAACCACAAATGATTAACACAATGTACATGTTGTATTCTATTAGATGTTAGAAGATCGTCACAGGTTGACCAAACAGGCTGATATTCGTCACAAACTTGACGTGACCAAACTAGAAGAGCGGCTGTCTCAGGAGGAAGGCTCTGTCATGGCCTTGAGAGAGGAAAGCGCACAACGAGAGGAACAGATCAGAAAACTCAGACAAGCTATTAAAGAGGTAAATAAGTACATTCTCGAGGAAGATACAGGTCTTGTTAAATATGAACTATGTATAACAAGCGATCGGCTTACAGTATAGCCCATACTAATCCAATAGACTGGTAGATATAGAGCTTTTTATTATGTATGGCTACCGGAAACACTCGACAACACCAGCCAATGAAAGTCGCTCTTTCAACGTGCTTTTGGCTTTGATTGTTTGCTTGGTTACAGGGGCAGCACATCCTTGAGCCACCATTTTACAAACTTTGTGTGATTTTTAAGGCTGACTGGGCTTCACAGGCATCTGATTTGGACAACGTCATTCTTATGCTTTAGGCCCATACCTAACAAACGCACTATATCTACCAGCGTATTGGTATGGGATATTCTGTAAGCCATTCGCTGGTTATAGGAGCGTAAGTAAGAACTTGCTAATTGGAGGATCTGTTTAACCTGTATGGGCAAACTTAGGCATTTAAAAGAAGGTGTTTTATATTTATGCTGAGCATTATGTGGATTCCCTCTATATGTGTCATTTTGCTTGGTAGGCAGTTTTGATGGTTTTTATGACCAGTAAATATGTCATAAAGAAGAAAACTGAACAAAAATGTGCACTAATTACAGAGGCCTCAGTTCTTCTCAAGTATAGACTTGCTTAAATGCTGATATAAGTCAAATAACTATAGAACTGTGCTAAATTCAACTTGAACAGACATGATCGGCTGTAAACAGATATCATCATTAAACTGAAATAACTTTGATGACCACATTACACCAAGCAAAGTGAAACTATCTACATTGTATATAGCCCCGTGAGGGAGCGGGTCGGCCATGGCCCTGCAGAATACTCCCTCGGCTTCCTTGGTCGATCGTAAGAAATACCCTTGAGTACGACGTTAAACACCAATCAAACAAACAAAACAAATCATTGTTTATAAAATGCAGATCTTTGATTTTTTGGTGTGTTTTTTGACCACCACTGGAACCATCACTAACAAAATACTTCACGGTAAACCGAATATCATCCAATACTGATATTTCATTTCTAACTTTGAATTATTTTTGTTGTTTTTCTAGTTATCCGCGAAGAACCAGGACCTGCTAGAACAGACAATGATTCAGAAAGAGAATCTGTGTAAATTTGAGCTTCACTCTACGGAAGAGACACAGAAATTAGAGAGACAATTATCACGGGAGATGAGGCAGTGCTTTTACCAGCTCCAGTCAGTGGTCAAAGTCTGCATGGACAGAGCAGATGGTCAGGATCCCGATATGGCATTAATATTAGGCACGAGAGGTCAGCAACTTTCGCTTTCAGTTTCTGTTTTAGGGAAATTCATTTGTCCATCATTTTTCCAATTACTTAATGGTTGTGTTAGTGTCAATTACTGTTGGAACACACTGCCTTCATATGAAGTGAAAAACCCTGAGCATGTCAATCAGTCATTTCCTTTTTCTGATTGCATTCATAATTGACAAGGCTCGAAGCCACGGCTTAGTGGTAGTGTGCGCGCTTCCTAAAACTACTCCGATTTGCACTCACGGGATCGAGTCCATCTGTCAACCATCAGTTATATGAGTGAGTCGCACAATGTGGCTCCAGCAATTGCAGGGGTGGTTTTTATGAGGTTTCTTCTCAGTTTTCCACTGTATTAAAGCAATGAACAGTGTGAAGGGGACAATCCGACATCATAATTGAAATGCCCTTGAGCTTTTTTTTGTTGTTTTTATTGCCTAATATGGGTATTACAGTAAGATGATTCACTCTAACTGTTTTTATTAATGACAGAATTAAGAACAGAAAACTATTATATACATGTATTCACTTTAATATGCCGTATGCATGTCTGTGATGTAATGTTTTACAGCATAACCTTAAAATCTAACATTTGCGTTTGCTGCTGCTTTGCTAATTTTTCATTTACATCAATGTGCATTTATGAAAAGTAAAGCAAAATTGCTTTTAAATACAAACTTCATTGAAATCGCGGGGGGGTTGCAAGGTATCCTCTCGGTGTTCCACCCTAAAGGCTGTGTATAGTGCGAAGTGGACAATTCGTCGTCATATAAGTGAAATACCCTTTAGTACGACGTTAAACACCAATCAAACAACAAACTTCATTGATGTTAGATTGACATAATTTGTCAAAATCAAGCAAAATGCAAACCATTTGGGAAACCTATAAATCGATCCTCGGAAAATGAGTTTGCATAACCATGGGAAGACCCTGTTCCGCCTGTCTCCCCACCCACACAGGCTTAGGTGTGCTGAATGTTGTTGCTAGCCTTAAAATATCTTTACCCTTTTGTTAATGTTTATAACTGGTTGTTTGATATGTTGTAGGTATGACAGATATTGAGTCAGATGATGAGTACAGTCAGAGCAGTCAGTCTGGATCCTCCTCCCAGGCTAGTGGAAGCAGCAGTGGGAGGGACCCACTAACAGATGCTTTAGCTCTCAAAAACAGACTGGCTAAAATCAACCGTCTCAAGAATGACATTGAAAAATTACGAAACAGTGTGGCTAATAAAATTGCAGAGGACTTAGGCGCAAGAATAGACTGTGCCCAACAGTAAAAAAAGGCAATGGAATATTTCATGGAGACCGTCTTCGGTGGTGATATTGTGATAATATACAATGCAATCCATTCAGTGTTTCACACGGCTTATTTCACAGATAGTTTGTCGTCAGAATAATCAAATTAAGTGTGACTTCATTTGTGACTTATCTTAGTGAGCATGTCAGGGAATTGGTTCTGTAATACGATATCGAATGTGAGATATGTAAATGATATGGACAGCAAAAGGTGTATACAAGTGCTGATTGTGCTGATTGCACTTTATGGAATATAAACTTGTCTTTAAACAATTTATGGTGCACATTCTCTAAAAGGGAACAATAACATGTGTAACTTTAAAGTCTACAACCAGGACAAGAATTAAGTGCTTCATTCGTAGCCATTATTATCTCATCACACTCTCAACGATATGTTGGGAGAATCTCTTTATTTCTGGTCTCTCTGAGTATCATTCATTTCATTTCAGTTTTGAAACCTTCATATTTTAGTCATAATATTATTTATTCTTGGTTACTACTTTAACCTGCACAAGTTCAGAAGGGTAGCAATTAGAACAAAACTGAGCACAGAAACTGATTAAAAGGTGTTCTTAGCATGAATCGGAGTTACTTAAATTACCATAAATGATATTATTTTATTTATCAAATGTCATCTTTATTTTGCTCATGAGGAACAATAATATTTCAAAACAGGCCTCTAAATAGTAGTTGATCGAACTTTATTGATCACCTGTTGATTGTTCCAATTGAATTTTGATTGTCTTTTGCTTTTCATCTGATCTGTAAAATATTACCAAAGGTTTACAAAACTGGTTTGCAACTGCATGCTGAATTTATTTTTCTCTAATGAATTGTTCATGCTCAGTCTTACCAATTCATGGCCCTTCGTTCTTGAGGTATTCGATTCAATATTTGTATGTTACAAAGCATTCTCCTTGCACCGCAATCAAACAAACCAAATGCATTATTGGTTATTAACAAGACTGTATTAACAGTTATTGGGTTAATACCAACTGCGTGGAGAAGGCAAATATCATGAGATTGTGGGTTGTGTGTCTGTGTTTCATATTTAGCATAGGATCCAGATCAGCATTTTATTCCAAAGTTTTCAACAATAGGCAAGATAATGAATACTGTATCTGATGGAGATACAGTTACTATATTTGAGGTTGACAACAGAACAAAACAGTTGACATTTGATGGTTGTACTAGTATAGCTATTAGTACGATTGGAGTTTATTTGAAATACACTTGAGTCGGTTATTAAAGTGTGAATCAGCTAACCAATAAAACCATTCTTATAAATACATGAATAACCCACCAAAAATAATAAAAACACTCAGCCACTTTCCGATACATAAACCTGTACGCTTTCTGGGTCCCATCATTAAGAGAATTATTGTAATATTAATAACTTCATAATGACCTCGCCATAATTATTCCTTTATTAATCATTGTGTAGCACCCATATAGAAATGATTCCAGTTCCTGTTCCACTATTGTTCTGACAGAAGGCTGGCAAGAAGCTTCCTGTTATCCAGATGGTTTTGGAGCTAAAGGCCAACTCAAAACTAATCGATCTGATTGGATTTCGTATTTCATCCTGTGATTATCCTGTTTTTGTCCTATCTTGTCTTTGTTTGTTGCCAGTGTTGTCAAGTGTGGTTTCCTTTACACAATTAACTGGCACGCTTTTATGTCACTCATTTGGGTGAAATAACCTTAAGTATGATATTTAACCGTAGTCAACCAAACACAGAACGCTGCTAGCGTAAGTTGCTGTTAGTTTACATGAGACACAATACAATCAGTCCTGGTTACCATAACAAGTCAGAGGAACTGCAGAAGATAGATTAAATGTTGTCTCAGTTTTGGAATGGAACTTTGTCTCCAACGATAACTTAAATAGTCTTGATATCTTCTGGTTTCAACATTGTTATTCAGTTTTGGTATAACATACTTGTGCTCATTGGTTGAATGAATTCATATCACAGACTACTTGATACAATAACTATATTACAAACCATAATATATGGAGGAATCAATACAACTTTTTGATAATTTGCGTTTAACAGCTGAGCTTTATTTAAATTATTAAATAGAAATTTAACAGTCAAAGAATGTTTTAATATTAAAATTATATTTTCTCAACAAAACACATTAGTAATTTACAGTATTGTGCAAACTTTATAATAATTTAGATAATGGATTAAAATCCAGACCTAGTAGCTCCAATAACTTTAATAAAAATGTAGCATACCATTTGTTTCTGTTTTGCAGCCAAGTCTAGCTTCTATTTTTTTCAAATTATGAAATAGGATTCTACAGTCAATGATAGTATTATATATTCATACCAAATGACATTATAGTTTAGGTACTTTCAGTATTGAGGGGGTCTTTATAATAACTTATATATAAACATATTATCCACTGAGTAAGAGGGATGTGTTAATATTAGCTTTATTTAAAACTTGCCATTTTCTCTATCACTGATCTCGATCCAAATCTGTAGTATGTGGATAGATATAAGTATTACAATACATATTTCTCTATAAGCTTATACTGTACTGTAGTAGTATAGGCTCATTGGTATGAGGCAATATAAGTCTATTTATCATTTATTCTGCTCTCGAAATAACGCTTGTTTTTTAGAATCAATATCATTAAAATGGATCAGCAAAGAAATGGATAACTAATTTTATATTCAAATAAATTTTATATTCTAGATCATTTATTTTCCATCTACACACTAAAAGAAAAGGGATTAGAATTTCCTTGCTGTTCCTAAAGTAACACATTTGGTTGTGTATTTAACTCTGGTACTGGTACGTGTCTATTGGACACTCATGATATTTTGATCCAGGCCAAATCCTTGTGCGAATACATAATTTATATACATGCTAGAGTAACTTTTGCTTTAATTAACATATTTATATGTTATCCATTGATTGAGCTCAATGTTGATCCGACACAGATATATAATAATTTGCTGATAGGAAAATTGTAGGTCCAGCCTTAACCAAAGCTTGTGTCGATAAAACTGGCCAGTAAGATGAGTTAAAGTTGTTTTTGTCAGAAATTACACACTTTCAATCAGGAAAACAAAATACCATGTTTAAATTCCAATGTTAAATGAGCTCTGATATAAGCTGTGAGATTTGTTTACATATATAGTAAAATCTACCTGAATGCAGATCAGATTCTTTGTATGTGCCAGATACCTCTGTAGTCTAGTAGATCACAAGTTGCATTAACAATGTAACTAAACAAGTTAAACCTTGTGATTAAAACAAATTTGAGTTTACAATGTCACAAAAATAATAAAAAATACAGTGTGTGTCTTCCAAGTGTATATAAATGGCAGTAATTTTATTGATGGCATGCATATTAATTTGTTTCAATTTAATTTAATTTTATTAATTTGTTTTTGTATTGCAGTGGATCATGTCAAATATATTAGTTAATCCTTAAAAGCTCAATGACCAAAGAGTGTATATAATTATGTGTACGAGGTTTCCTCCCCTCTTCAACAATAATAAGGTTGTGTACAGAGTGAAGTGGAGTATCCGTCATTATAAATGTGAAATACCGTTAAGTATGACGTTAAACCCCAATCAAACAAAGAAACAAAATCAATCGGTAAGAGCACTGGCCCTGCTAGACAGACCTGAGTTTGAATCCCGGTGGAGGCAATAAAAATATATATGACGTCCCAATACATTTTGGAAGATATGTTTTACATTTCTTGAACACTATCTCAGTGTATTTCATTATTGGTCTATGACTAATATTGTGTGTTATCAACCTATAGTTTATAGCCTGTGATGTACTAGAATAATAGTGGTACCCAAACAAGAATACTCAAAGTATATTTTAATGTTAACAAAGAGGTATGCAGTGTTTAAGAAGATATATAAATAGTTGATATGTATTTAACTCCGTCCAAATACATGTATTATATTTGTCTTATAGACAGTTTAGAAATCCATGAAGGAGAGGCCAGGCAGGGTCAACAATAGACCTGTCTGGTAAAATGTGCAGCGGTGGGACAATTTTGCAAAGTGTTCTAGATAATATTTTGGACATGTCTTACCCAGACTGTATAAGTTTACAGATGTATTTTGGTTTCAATTATGTTTTTTTCTGTTACCTTTTCATTTCTTCATGACCTATTGTTTTGTTTCATAGTAATGCATGTCTGTTCTTAAGCAGATTAAGTTTGAATAGGATATTTAAGGTTTTTTGTTTAGTCAAATTATGATATTTTTTTAGAAACTTTCTGTTTGTGCTTCCCATCAGTTAAGCAGAAAAAAATGCCTGTTTAAAAGTTTCAGGAAACTTTTGCTGTTTTTTCTGTGCAAAGATATTTTTGTTCAAAATCTGTGTTTGTTTATATTCTAATTAAAATACATGCAGATATCATAATATACTAAAAGAGCATATTCACACTTATTAAAAGTGGATTTCACATAGATGTAAGATCTGATTCTGATCATAATTAAAAGTGAATTATACTTTGATTAGATGTAATACCGTATCTAATTATGATCAAGAAAAGCTAATTGATAGAAAAGTGTTTAATAGGTGTAAATATTCATACATTGTTTTCGTCTTTATTTACAGAAATTTCATAATTTATCTGTCTTTTGTAAACCAGGACCAAAAATCTCAAATCTCTGTACAGTATTTCATATGTTAGATTTATGTATATATTTTTGACAATGTTTAGTTTGCAAAAGTTATTTGTCAAAACATAATAAAACTTGAGTTAATATCAAAGAAAATAAAATAATAAAAAAAAAGTTATCTTTTCAAAGCAGTATCCTGTCTTATGTTTACTTTTTTTTTAGAAGCTATGCTAAGTACCATAACTCATCAGCAAAATAAATGAATAAGTTTATATTTCTGTTGAATGATGTTGAATCCCAATCTAACAATTAGATTGCATGAGGTGAACGCCTAGTTTTACTGTATATGAGGCCATTTCATGCCCAGACATCACAGAGGGTGGAGAGGGAGCTTCCTGTTGCCCTTGTGCTCTCAGATAAGGGGTAAAATGAAGCCCATCTGTTAATGTCTTTGTATTGTGTCCTGTGAATATCCTGTCATAGTCATGTATTTGGTGTTACCAGTGGTGTCGATGGTGGATTCCTTCACCAATTGGACATTTAACCTAAATCAAACAAACAAGCCAACCAGTTTGCCCTCACCCCTCTGACTAAGGCACGGTCACCTGGCTTATTTAAGAGTCGTGAAATAAACAATAAAGCAAGAAATAAAACATTAACTAAATGTACGGATTAGTCCCGATCTATACGTTAATACTGTGTATAGTATAATGTATAGGTAGGGACAAATCCATACATTAGTAAATGTTTTAATTCTTGCCTTATTGTTTATTTCTTGACTCTAAATGAGTCTCAAACTTTATAATTAAGATAAAAAAAATTACTA
>JARFOD010075507.1:0-20908 GCA_031763545.1 Mopalia muscosa
TGTATTTTTGTCCGTCGTCATATAAGTGAAATACCCTTGAGTACGACGTTAAACACCAATCAAACAAACAAACAAATGTTTATTATGTCATTTAACTCCAAAGTCCAAAGCTATTTTAATGATTAAATGATTTCAGTTTTTGAATAGTTTTAAGTGTGAACTTCTGTATGCTGTTGCATGCATTAACTATTTTAGACATGTAATGGTAGAACTAAAATAACAAATAATGCATGGAAGGTTAAAAGTCTTGATTGAATGGTGTAAGCTGGTGCCTTGCTATTTTCTAACTGAACAAGAATTTAATGCTACTGCCTTGATGTTTTAAAAACTAATGTGCCCATCTAACTTAAATAAGATTTATCAATGCTAGTGCCTAATGTTTTCTAAAAAAAATGTGTACATGTGAATGATGCTATATTAAGGTAGTGAATGTTATTTAATTAAGAGTATGTGTCTTATTTAATAGTCCTGTACTCTAGTGGCTTGCGTCCAGAATGTGGTCTGAATGACATTCTGTTAACAATAATGTAAAAGTGGACAGCCCACACCACCATCCTGTAAGTGAAATAGTTGAACACCAATCAATTGATCCAACTAGTTCAATATGGATCAGTTATTAAAGTGAGCTCATTTTTTCCATGTTTGTCTCAGCTTCAGGGAAAGCTAATTTGTTTTGGCACATTGTATTGTCACTTTGCCCACTTGCCTTAAAACATCGCTTACTGTTCCTGTGAGTGGACATTATCTTGTCTTTGTTCTTAGCGAGGTTAGGGTGGTGCTTGTATATGAGCGAAATAACCTTAAGTACAGTGTAAACCCTAACCAAACAAATTTCCCTAAATGGTGTTACAAGGGTTTTTTCATGATAGCCTCTTAATAACAGCTTGGGGGCCAGTTGCCTGTTGCTCTTCGAGGAATGCGACAAGAAAAAGGGTGTCTGTCATGGTGGCTAAACTGTTCTTCTTGTGCCTATCTTGTATCGTAATTGTTTGATACTGGTTGTATCGTGGGTGATTACCTTCAACCATTGGCATGGTCAACTGTCATATGGGTGAAATAAACTTAAGTATGACATAAAACCATCCTCAAACAATTGTTAAAAGTAGAACAAAGACTGTGATATCATCAGGCTTTGTCATATATATATATAACTAATAAAAGTAGTGAAATTAATTTGTTTTTTATAAATGAAAAGGTTTAATTCTCAAATGTTATTGTCATTGATTAGAGGTATCAGAAGTAAACAACATGGTTTATGGTCAGTCGAGAATTTTGTTTCCTTAGACACTTAGACAAACACTGATTCGTTTTGGTCAATATTACTATATTTTTGCCAATATTGATGCTTTGTGTTTCTAGCATTGAAAACCTTTCTAGTTAGTAGTACATATGTTTCATAATATTTTCACCTGTATTAGTATTTTTAGTTAATTGGTATTACTCTTAGGTTATAGCATAATAACAGTATAGTAAACTAGATGTATTTATCATGTCCTTGTGATAGACAGATAAGCTATGTTGACCTTAGATTCTAGCCATATTCGTAAAACTTTATATATGGTATTATATGGCTTAATTCAGTCCTCCCATTCTATCAAGTCTGTTATTTGAAGTTTCCCTGGCAATAACTGTATCCAACTTAGTGTTCTAGTATTCCCAGAATGTAGATGTAGTCGGTGTTTTAGTAGGTGTACTAGGCCGTGACTTAGTGGGTTTCTTGACTGCTTACTAACCCTACTCCGATATATGGTTTACAGGTTCAGATCAGCCTGTCTACCATTAGGGAGGCAAACACTGGGACTCTGGCAATTACATAGGTGGTTTTTATGAGGTTCCCTCCTGGTTTTCCACCATATTTAAACAAGTAGGCGTAAAGTGGACAATCCATTGTCATATAACTGCAACCGTCCCAATTCAGAAATATGCCTCGGCAAAAAAAAGTACTGAGGCTGATTCAATTTGCCTCTGCAAAAATAAGTTTACCTCGGCAAATTTTGACAAGTTTAGCAAAAGACTATAAAAAATACTCTTCACCACCTTGCCAGCACTGCCTTGTTCCCGCCATGTTGCGAATGTGACCTACTTATCAATTTCATAAGCCTTGAGCTCATTGATAATGATTGACCCCCACGTTTGATTCATTTATCAAGAAAACTTTTATGGATTTGTTATTTGAATCAGACTATCTCAGCAACTTTTTTTGCAGTGGCTAGTTGTATGAACTTCGGCAAACACCTCGGCAATCGGCAATTGCTGAGGTGTTTGCCGAAGAATTGGGAGGGTTGAACTGAAATTTCCTTGAGTAACCCCAATCGAACAAACATAACAAAGTAGATGTACTAAGGTTCAATAGGACATCTGGTTGAAATATCTGGCTACAACTGATCAGATTGAAATTTGAGAAGGGGGGATTATGTCCTCTTTGATTTATCTACTGTACACCTTAAATAGATGTTGCGGTTTAATTTTGTTTGCTGGTTTATCCCCAATTAAACAATCCATTTTGTTTCAGAAGGATATTTAGGTCAATTTTTAACTTTTAGTAAACACATTACCAGTATGTTTTGAATTACACATGTGTGGTTTTTAAAGAGCTTTCTGAGTTATTGCATGAAACTATTTCACAACTTTATCACTTTTTGTATGAAAAAAAAACAAGTTTCCACATCTGACAGATTTATTATGACTAGCATGCCAAATGAATTATGAAACATGTAGCATGTAGAGTTGAAGCATTGATTGAAGCTACAAAAAACACTGATTGTTTGATAAAAGACTAACTTTGTTATCAAAAGCTAAAACACGCATCTTACATGTTACTTACTGCCTTGCATAGCAGCTTGTATCTTTAACATTTTCCTTCTATCATGCCATAGATTTGAATGCTATAAGTAGTTGACAGGCTGCATTTGATAGCTCATTGTGCATACATGTACATGTCAGTTAACATAGGTATAACAATAGGAATCTGATTACATACCGTCCTCTCTTGACAAGTTCACCTAACTAAAATGACATCATATCAACAGGCATAGTAATAACTTTATCAAAGTGGCAGCCATGTTTGATTTTGGCTATATTCTTCAAGTTTCAGCTCGTCTGAGATTTCTTAAATCGGCCTCGGCAACATTACCAGGTATATATCAAGGATTTAAGCTTGATTTAAATTGTATTCCTTTTAAGATTTTTCCCTTCACACCTTAAAACGCCTTTAGTTGTTATGTGGTTAATCTGAATGTCCACCTGTCTCAGTTCAGTCGTCCTTGTCATTTTTACCTGTCTTCCATATATTTATATAATTTTGGTTGTTTTATTCAAATCTTCTTAAAGTGGGTATGTTTATATTTATATATATCTTCTCCCCAGTCCAGTTGTTTTGCGCTGTGGATATTCAGTTTCTGTTATTGTTTTATTTAGGTATGACAAAATGTTTTTATCGTATTTATGTACTTGTGAATTCATTATTTTGATAATTATTTTTAGCATAATCCCACCCTTGCATGAAATGTTTCTGTGTGTTTCCAACTAGTTTCCGAATTGACCCAAAGTTAGGAACCTATTGGGTTGACATGCAGTTGTATAAAAGAAATTACCTTAAATACATGCACCAGGGAATACCTGTAGTTTGACCACGAGTATTACACTATCAATTGAATATTTAATAATATCGGTAAATAATTAAAGAAAAAGAAGTTGATAAATGTAGTTGTTACTGCAAAGGAAGCAGACTGATGGATGGAGCTTCCTGTTGCCCTGGTGTTTTCCGAGCTAAAGGGCGACACAGAACCGATATGTTGTAGTGTATTTTTGTGTGCGTCTTGTAGTTCTATTTGTTGCCAGTGGCGTCACCCATTTGACTGACAAACTGTAATATGAGTGAAATGATCTTAAGTGTGACATGAAACATTGCAATCAAACAGACAATCCTGAGAAATAAAGTTTTCAAGTTATCAACTTAATTACTGTATCTAAGGCTGCTTATTAACTTTGAATTGTTCATTTTTATCTGCATTATAATTTATATCCCTAGTATTTTCATCTCAGACTATACTTTGGGTCACAGCCAAGATATTTGTGAATATTTCATTTAAAACAGATGTGTCATAAACCAAATAACCCCCAGGTATCGTCTACACTTCTGACAACATTATAAAAGATCCTCTGTTCTCTGTAGTAAAGAAATTAATAAGCAAAACCTGTTCTATTTCTTTGCTACTTGACAGTCTCTGTTTACTAATGAATGCATTTAGCTTGCTCAATTTTACCCATTTTACCTTTAGTCATTACAAAACCTTATTTCCCTTTCTTTTGTTCTACATACAGTGAATGCTTGTTCACTTCATTCAATTTCGTTAAATTACTCCATTTCCTGTCGATTTATCTAAAGCCAATTGTGGGTTTTATATATGCCTGGATTATACAAGTATACATTATTGCATTTCTATATTTATGAGAATAGAATCAGCCACATATATATGACTATAACATTGACACTAGATACTATTTTTCAAAACTCTATACTCTATACATTTATAAGAAGTATATATGCATCCTGCAGTATTGTATAGGATTTGTGATAAATCCTGATTTTTCCCAGCACGTTACAAATTATTTCTTTCTCATTGCTGATCTTATGGTCTACCATTTTTAAACAAGTTAAATTACTCCAGTATATAGTGATAAAGACTTGCTGGATACTTATGTTATACAGTTCTTGGTTGACCCTTGGGTCCATCTTGAGAAAACATATAATTTTTATGCCAATTCAGACAAGGAATTAAGATTTGAACATTATTGATTTGAACATTTATAAAATATGTATCTATACGAAAGGAAGATAATGAGAATTTAAAATTTCTTGTAAAGTCTATACTTATGGCAAATTGAATCTGTATGTTTTGCCTCTTTTTTGAGTGTTGGAACACCAAATAAATTCCTCTATTCCTTCAGTTGAGAAACAGTGCTCCATGGTGGTGTCCCTTCCCTCTTTTTTCTATGCAGGCATATATTGTCAAAAAATTTGATCAAATTTGCTCGTTTGAGCACCTGGTAGTGGTAGAAGTTTGAATTCTTATTTGGATTAAAATGCATTTAAACCATACAATCATTCCACAATTGCATCATTTACTAGGCCATGTGTTGTTGCAATAAGTGGATTTTCTCACAGAGAGTGTATTGCCACACCAATGGGTATGAATTGCTAGGTGATTGGGAGGAATACATTATTACACAACAGTATTGGCTGTTAAATCAAAATACATACAAGAACTTCAATGAACAGTGTGATCCCTTGTTTTGGTAAAATAATCCCAACACCTTATTAACGACTTGAATATGATCCGTGGTAAATACAGTATAATACAGGCTCCAATTATAATATTATGACCAGAGTATGTTTGGTGCTGGAATAAAGGTGAAAAAGGCCTATGTTGGGTCAAAAGGGACCAGCAAGACCTACAGATTGACATTAAACAATCATAATTTGCACAGTTTTGTGAACTGTGTTTTTACGTCTTCTAACTGTTATGTTTTCTTACTTTAGTCAGAGGACCAAATAACACAGCTAATGTTTTTTTAGTTTTTTTTTTTAACCAAATTAGGTTATAAAGTGTTTGTTCAGGACTTAAATTATTATTTGCTATTTGTCTTTTCCTTGTAGTGAAATTTCCGGTGATCAAACCCCCACAACTCCAGATAAAGCCAATCGTATTTGAGGTACCTCATATAGAAGAGAGACCTCTTTTTATTGGCCGAGAATGGGTCTTTAAGGAAATAGAAATGGTATGTATTATGAAGTATAGATGTATACTTATACGGTGGATACACAAGCAAGTAATCTCAATCATATCATGATTACGTCAGTTATGTGTCTCTCTCTGGCTAGTTGTCTCAACCCTATCATGTTTACATCAGTGAAGTGTCTCACTCTGGATATTGTCTCAATCATATCCTGATAACATCACTGAAGTGTCTCACTCTCTCTAGTAGTCTCAATCATATCATGATTACCTCAGTGAAGTGTCTCACCCTGTCTAGTTTTCTCAACCCTATCATGATTACACCAGTTAAGTGTCTCACTCTGGCTCGTTGTCTCAATCATATCATGATTACATCAATTAAGTGTCTCACACTGGCTAGTTATCTCAATCCTATCATGATTACCTCAGTGAAATGTCTCACCCTGTCTAGTTTTCTCAATCATATCATGATTACATCAGTGAAGTGTCTCTCTCTGGATAGTTGTCTCAATCATATCATGATTGCATCAGTTAAGTGTCTCACCCTGTCTAGTTTTCTCAATCATATCATGATTACATCAGTTAAGTGTCTCACTCTGGCTAGTAGTCTCAATCATATCATGATTACATCAGTTAATTGTCTCACTCTGGCTAGTTGTCTCAATCATATCATGATTACATCAGTTAATTGTCTCACTCTGGCTGGTTGTCTCAATCATATCATGATTGCATCAGTTAAGTGTCTCACCCTGTCTCATTTTCTCAATCATATCATGATGACATCAGTTAAGTGTCTCACTCTGGCTAGTAGTCTCAATCATATCATGATAACATCAGTTTATAAGTGTCTCACACTGGCTAGTAATCTCAACCATATCATGATTACATCAGTTAAGTGTCTCACTCGGCCTAGTAGTCTCAATCATATCATGATTACATATTTTGTTTTTTTCTTTGTAGGGTTTGAATAGTGAAGGTTCTGGTCAAACTAAAGGAGTAGTTGTTGCAGGAGGTGTTGGGTTTGGCAAGACCGCTATTGTGGAGCAGTTGATACAGATGAGCTGTTTTGCCACAGGTAGAAGTGGAATCTTACAAAATGGAGGTAAGTAGCAGGGATATTGAGTTTTGAAATAAAATAAAACTAAAGATAATGGTACTCATCACTCTTCTAGAAGGAGTAATCTTGTTGATTAGTATGATCTTGACATTTACTCTTACAAGGAGCTCTGAACAGATTAACATTTAGGAAAATGTATCACTTTGAGATAATATAGTGTGCACATCTGATTTGGTGTCAACATAAATTATATTTTTCTACCTTCAGATTTACATGTGCCAGAGTCACGGATGAATGGAAATCACTCTAGTCCGTGTGGAACTTTAAGTAGTCAATCAAGTGGTGGTAGTGGTGGAAATAGATCAGCATACCTTAGTGCGTCCACCATGAGTCTTCAGAATCTCACCTATGATCCCTTAAGAAACCTGGCCTCCCAGGTGGTGGCATATCATATATGTCAAGCAGACAATAACCATACCTGTATGGTACCAGAATTTGTGGAGAGTTTAGCTTCATATCTATCCCAGTCGCCCCAGCTTGCCGCTTATCGTGAGTTCCTGCTTCAAGAACCTCAGGTACAGCACATGTTACGAGGACGAGAATGTTTACAGAACCCATCTCATGCATTCATCAAAGGAATTATTGAACCTCTTATTAACCTGAAAAAAGCAGGAAAAATTTACTCAGAAAGCTGTATCATTGTAATAGACTCTTTAAACGAAGCAGAGTTTCACAAACCAGATTATGGTGATACAATAGCTTCATTTTTAGCCTGGCATGTGAACAAGTTCCCTCCGTGGTTGAAACTCATAGTGACGATACGAACAGTGCTTCAAGATATTGTAAAACCTTTGCCATTCTACCGGATTAGTTTGGATAAGGTTGTGTCTAGTGATTATATTGTGAGGGACTTGCAAGAGTATGTATTACATAGAATCAATACAAGCCCCACTATCAAGAATAACATTGCTCTCAATGGGAAACTAGAAACCAATACACAACACAAGTTCTGTTCTCATCTTCAGACGTTAAGTAAGGGATGTTTTCTCTACTGCAAACTGGCCTTGGATCTCATTGAAAAAGGTCATCTGGTGCTAAAGAGCACAAACTATAAAATTGTGCCTGTGAATATAGCTGAAGTGTTTTTACTTCATTTCAATCTGAAATTCCCCAGTGTTCGCTCCTTTGAAAAAATCTCCCCTATATTGGCGGTATGTTTAGCTTCACTTTACCCTCTTAAGGAACAAGAGATATTTGAAGCATTGAACTCTGGTAAAACTTTACGTTTTGTTACGTGGGAAGACTTCAAGGAGCGAATGACGATACTCTCTGGCTTTTTGTTACGAAGGAAGGATAATACGTTCATGTTTTTCCACCCAGCTTTCAGGGAATGGTTGCTTAGACGGGAAGATTCTGATAATCCTAAATTTCTCTGTGATTTAAGGTAAGACCTCCAGATTAACAGTATGTACATATATATAAAACCTCAATTAGGCAAACTGCTTTTTGAACTATAAGTAGTTGTTATTTTGATAGGGATTATTAACATTATTTAGAGATTAATGAATGGTTTTCAGTTCAAACTGGGTTTTATTTTATTTTTTTTATTATCAGAGTTGCAGTTTTTAGTTTAGTAAGAAATCTTTTGAGCTAAATAAATTTGATATAAAAAAAACTGTAGATGATGCTTGTGATTAGGGGAATCATGCTCGGTAGAATGTCAATTGGTAGGCTGTGATTATTCGTGAAAGAGGGTGCAGTAAATGTGAGAACCCTTAAAACTGATCAATATCCACAGAGATTGCATGGGAAAATAAATTGCTAAAAACAAATTACATCCACTACAGCTTTTCTAAAGGATAAAATTTTTTGTCGACATTTTGGAAATTGAAGCTATTCTGTAAGTTTTTTTTATTCCGGATTGAGTTGTTATGGCAAATGCATTAACATCTCAGTGGGGTGAAAGGCTGTAATAAAATGATGCAGAAAGAAAAGAATTGTGGTGGTTTTGCTATTTCTTCTCGAGCAAAAGACACAAGTGTCTGGAGTTTGCAGTGAAATTTGGCAGTGTTTGTGATGGGGATTGGGGCCCAGTGTTATTGATTGGATTTAATTCACTATCATAGAGCTCTTACTTTTACCTCCCCCCAATCTTCACAGTAAACACTGAGAAAATAATCAATTTGTCAAAGCCATAAATCATGGATGTGCACAACTGTGTTTATATTACTGGGAAAGGATTGTCTGCTCTGACATTATGGTTGGAGAAATGCTCCTGGCAGTTTTGGGGAGATAAGTTGTTCCTGACTAAACTTAATTAAGTAGATTAGCACAGCCTTTTTAACCTCATTCCACGCACCATTTGTGTGCTCTATTGCTCCAGCCCCTAAATCAACCATCCATTAGCCTTTTCTCAGTCAAACCTGAAGTCACGAAAAACATAAACATAAACACATCGCTATCAAGATGTAATTGAATTTTCTAATGAAATATTCTGTGTGAAAAGATTTGCAATGCTTATGGATCCAGTTACTTATAAGATATTAATAAAGCCTGATAACGTGATTGGGGTTTAACATGATACTCAAGAGTGTTTCACTTATATGACGATGGATTGTCCACTTTACACCGTTCCTTGCCAAATAACGGTGGAAAACCAGAAAGAAACTTCATAAGAAACATTGTTTCCCTTTGAATCAGTGAAGACAGTGATCCATGGATGTGTTACTCGGCTAACAGGTTATGCATAAAATCACTTTCTTTTAAGGCTATCTATTGTAGGAAAGCACATTGTTTGTTGTAGTTTCATAACAATGACTTGTTAAAACAATATCCATTCACAGAGCCATGCCTTGTCAAAATGTTTAATTTATATGTTTGGTTTTGATATTAAAAAAAACACCTGTATATGTGAATATTGCAACCTGTTTTAATGTCTAAATTTTAATGTAAAATTGGATATAACTACTGTCATTTTGTATTATGATACATGTAGTATAAATCAAATCTACAATGTTACATCCTGGCTATAGGCACATTTATATAACTTTTTAAATAAATGTTGTAGTAGCCTTCTGTAGTAAGGCTGTCCCTTATTCCACATGTGAAGTGAATACTTATCCAGTTATAGAACCTTCTGGTTTGAGAATGTCTTGAATAATGAATGCTGAATTCAATAGTTTCTTAATATTCATAGGCATATACTGTCTGCTATCATATGACAACCCCAATCAAACAAACAAATAGAACTGAATCAAACAAACTGTATACTCAATAAGTGGGTCATATGGAACAGCTTTCTGGTGCCCTTTATCTCCAAGGGCACCAGGGAATTTGAGATAAATTATTATTTGACATCTATCTATAAGTTCGGAGAGAGATGTTAGTAGTTGTAGGGCATATTTGAATTGTTTTAGTTGAAGAATACATCTTCAATAATAATGATTCTCTCTTGGGTCTTCTAACTGTTGCAGATTTAAATGGCACATGGGAATGGGGATTCAAAATACACAATCTAATTTTAAGATAAAGTCAAAACAACGTATTGGCACAACTTTCTTATTTTGTAAATGTTTTACATGTCTGTTACATTTATCTTCTGAGAAAAACCATTACAAGGTCAGGGATTGCAAGATTTATTTTATTTCTGTTATTATAACTAACATTAAAGAAAGTCCACATGTTGAGCTGTTTGGTAATGTATTGTTTTATTTGTAGAAGTGGCCATGCCCTGATGGCGTTCCGTCTAGCACGAGTATGTGCCCCCCTTGGCCCAGACAGAACCATAGAGTTGGGCCACCATATCCTGAAAGCTCATATCTACAAGAGTGTTAGTAAACAGCTGGGTTATTCCTCTAGAGACATGCAGGCTTACTGGATGTGTTTGAGTTCCTTGAATCTCAATCAATCACTCGTCACTCATCGTAATCTCTATTCACCCAATGTCAAGGTATCTAACCAAAAATTATGTTTTTTCCAGCCAAAATTTATTACTACATGTATCAATGTGGCCTTTTTTTGTTGACCTTATTTATTGTCAGAAGTGGACAATCCATCAAGTGAAATACCCATGAGTGTAACATCTAACACCAATCAAACAAACCAATACAGCTAAACCAGTTGTTCTCTTCCCTGAGTGAATGCTCTAAACATTTAGATTTTTCTCCAGTTAATCTTACCTAAAAAGGGATACCTGACGAATTTGTGTGGATTAGCTTTATAGTTCTGATGACAATGGGACTGTTATAGAAAGTTGGGCATATATTATATTTAACACAAAAAAAAGTTTGTTACATAATGGACTCTTTTCCTTAATGGAGTGATGATGGTTGTTGTTGTAGTGAGCTGTCAGCACATGCCGAGCTCTCTCTTATCAGCTCCAACTTATCTTCTCAGAATGGTAGTAAACCTGTCAGTAGAAACACATCACAGCCTCTGTAATAAACATGAGAGTTGTTTGTTCAGGAATACAAGCAGCTTTTTATCTGCTAAGATAGACCCAGCTTTGTTTTCTGTAGATGTCAGTAATTAAAGGGCAGGAACTTGAGGATAAAGGTTGTGTTGTTGTTGTTGTTTTTGATGATGATTTGATTTACCTAGATAAGAATCCGCTCTTGACGCACATTCTGTACTCATTGTTTCCCAAGACACATTTGAGACCCTCTGTTTAGCCACCTTCTTATGATCTAAGATTTCTTCCCACATACACAAATAAAAACAACAGATGACACATAAGGTTTTTTACTGTTTCGTATCAAGGGCCAACAGTATATAAAATACGAACCAGAGCCTGGGCTGGATAAGATGACTTTGTAAGGGTGCTACAATATTTTAAAATTTGTTTCAATGAGGTGTGGTGATAAAAGTTAATAGAAGTTAAATGACTTCTAGAAGAGAATTGAGTTACCTGTAACTAGTATCATCTGACCACTAATGTTCAATTATTTCCTTCTGCACAGGTGAGCCGACTGATCTTGTTATCAGGAGGTAATGCTAACAGTCGTACAGATGTTCTCAATCAGGCCCCCATTCTCTGTGTTGCTGCCAAAGAGGGATTTACAGATATGGTCGCTTTATTACTGGAGTTTGGCAGTTCAGTGGATGCTACATCGGATGACGGCATGTCTGCTCTGTGTCACGCTTCTTCAAGAGGTCATGCAGAGATCATCCGACTTCTCTCATTAAAACAAGCACAGGTAATTTGACAACCTCTCCAATGTTACTAGGAAAATTTCAGTAAGTCACAGACCTAATTTTACAGCTGGTCCATTGTCTTATATTGTCAACAGGGTCTAGGTAACACTTGTAGAGACAAAACAGGGCTAAAAATTAGTTTTCTGTGGTGCTTGGTTATTTAGGTCTTTCTTGAATATTGTATTAAAAATGAAAATTTAATGTGTGTTTATCTTTTGAACAGCTCTCCCATTGTGATAATTCTGGACAGTGTGCCCTAGTCCATGCTGCTCAGAATGGGCAACTTGATGTATTGGCCTATCTCCTGCAATGTGATTGGCCCAGTGTCGATGGACAACTCGGCAGAACAGAGGCCATGCAACAAGCTCTTGTGGCTGCTGCTTCCATGGGATACAAAAATGTAAGTTCAATCATTTTGACTGACTTATCCTGATGAATTAATGTATGGGTTTTTATTGATGATGTACCTACCATGTTTAATGCTTATACAGGTCTTATTTATTAGGCGAAAAGAATCTAACAGGGTCGTAAACTGTGTTTGTAACAATGTTTTCACCTAAATTGTACCAAATATATTTTGAATGATAGACATAAATTATTTCCTATTTGTTAACCCTTTTAGGTCTGTGAATACATGATCCAATCTAACAGAGGGGGAGGTGAGGATTACGGAGTTAACAGTATTGATACTTTACTAGGAGAAACAGGTCAGTTTTGCTGGTGGTGCTTGGTAAAGGGACATAACCCAGTACATGTATGTCACAGTAATCATGCAATACAGAAATATTACACTCATGTAAATATTCGAAATGGTAATATACATTAATAAAGACTGAATTTAAACCTAACTAAAACTAAATTTAATGAATTGTCTGTTTTGTCATTTTGGATTTGCAGGAATAAAATCATCCTTGATAACTCAACATGTTTATTCGTTTGTTCATCTCTGTTTTCTCTAACAGTAGATGGTTGGGAGGGTGCTCGCTGTTGCCTTGGTGCTCTCAGAGCAAAGGGTCTTTGTATTGTGTCTTCTGATCACCCTGTCTTGTCTTTGTTGCCAGTGGCATCCAGGGTGGTTTCCTTCACCCATTGGGCTGATATTCCATCTTATGCATTTAATTACCTGAAGTACAGCATAAGACCCCAATGAAAGAAACAAATAATTTTCTTTCACTGACTAAGATAGTGTGAATTGAATGACATTGACCTTTGCACCGATCTGTTGTAGTTTATACACTGTAATAATATTTTAAATCCCATCTCTGTTAACAGTGTTGACAGCAGCCTGTCTGAACAGTCGTAAGGATGTGGTGAGATATCTTGTGTCCCAGGGGGTCGACCCACTTCTCCCAAATGCCAAATCGTTTACTCCGTTGATGTGTGCTGTGAAGGCAGGCAAGTGGGAGGTGGCTGACCTACTTCTGATGACCGGCGCCTCACTGGAACATACAGACAAGCATGGACGCACACCACTGATGATTGCAGCCAGTGAAGGTCATATAGGTGTTCTGGAGATGCTGCTCTCAAAAGGTAATGAGAGTTATTGGTTATCTGTATAGTGTGGATTTGATGGAATCAGAACACCAAGAGGGTAGTATGTTTCAAGTAGAGTTATTGGCCCGTCCACCTGTCATTTGGGACATCCACATTTCTAAAAAATGGTTAAAATGACAGAGATTTAGAATTTTGACATAGGAAAGATAGAAGAATTCGAATAGGGATTTGTGACAGGAATATTTCCAATCCTAGCTATAAAGACACTGATTATAGTGTCTTTTCTTAGCAATGTAGGAACAATAACTTTCCAAAGAGCAAAGTACTTCACATTTTATGATTATGATAGTGTAAGTGTACTATTGGACTACGTGGCCATCATATTAATAAATTAACCTTAAGCATGATGTTAAATACTAATGAGTCAGTGAGATCATCCATCTTGTGGTATTTAATGTTCCAGGTAGCTCCGTGAGTCTGACAGACAAAGAGGGGTTAACTGCTCTATGCTGGGGCTGTTTGAAAGGTCATTTACATATCATCCAGTCTCTGATAGAAAGAGGTTCAGACCTCCATCATATGGACAAGACCGGTCGTCAGCCTCTCGATATGGCCGCCATGTACGGGGATCCAAGAATCGTAAGTTACTGGATATCTGCATTCTAGTTGTTGGTTTAGATAAATCTTATTGTTGTTGTGGTGCAATATAAAACTGATCTGCCTTTGTTTTTTTTGGGCAGGATGGTTTCTTTCATCTATATGACTGGCAGGCCATCAAAAAGAATCTTAAGTTACATAAAAACCAAATCAAACAAATATATTTGCAACTAAATGAAATCTGATATAAAAAAACTACCATCCTTTTCTGTTCTAGACAGAAAGACCTCAAATATTTATCAAGCATTCTGCTATAAACATGTATTATGCTTACCTGTATTCACCAATTTTGTTGAACAGGTGCAGTATTTATTAGAGATGGGAGCTAACATTGAACACTCTGACTACAATGGAATGAGACCATTAGACAGAGCTATTGGGGGTAAAAACAAAGATGTTATTATCTGCTTTCTGAAGAAAGGTGCTAAGTTAGGTAAGAACTTATCATATACCTAGGAAAGTGTTAACGAAAAGACCACTATTGTCTCTATTTATACATGTACCTGGTTATATCTGGATTTGAAGTTACATTGACTGAAGTATAACAGTATAACTATTTATGAATAGAAATATATAAATATTTTTTTTTAATTGATGGGCCATCATTTCTATGGCTCCAGCACAGGTTAACTAGGATTTTTAAGATTTTAGTCTTTTGTTCACCATCATTCTATGATTAAAATTAATTGTTGGCTATTGTTTCTAGGATTAATTAATGTTTTAATCTTATAGGAATGATATCTTATAAAGTACCAACTAGAATATCACGGTCTAAGGACCTATTTTATCCACCCATCTGTCGTTTATTGTTAAGGGAAAACCAAGTTTTAATTAGATCTTAAAGTTACTCTTATGATATCGATATTTGTACCTCATTTACACACTTTAAAAGCCCATGTAGATCCGTTTTATACTTTTAACTCTGATTTTCCTTGCTTTTCGCTTCTTGAATTTTACTTTTACTTTTATGTGTTCATAATTCTATCTGTTCCTGTTATTATCTGTTATTTTGTTATCAGCTGTTAATGGATCCCTTGGATCTATATGAGTACGAATCAATAAATCAAATCAGTAATTCCAATGATTCTTACCAATCATTCTAGGATAATAGTTATTTATTGGCCTTCCAATTCTAGTATTGCGTCCATTTGTACTGTTAATTTTCAGTGTTTCTGTGGCCAACATTGTAGAATTGTAATTCTATGTTTACCATCAGTTGTGACGAGTGTTTTGAATGAAGGTGTGAGTGTACTGATTGTACTTGTATTTATCAGGTCCTGTGACGTGGGCGATGGCTGCAGGCAAACAGGATGTTATGTTATTACTGCTGAACAAGTTAATGGAAGATGGCAACATACTTTATAAAGTTAGTATCCATCTTTATTTTCTACCTTTCTTATATTCAGTAAATAAAGAGAGAAAAATATGCTTGCCATTACCGATATACTCTTAAATCTAAGTTCAGTTAATTATCTGGATTTGGAAACCCTAGACTTGTGGTCATAATTGGCAATGGAACCTGAAGTCAGCATTCGCAGAGCGTAAATTATTTTAAAATATTCCAGATAAAATGTGTGTAGAGATATACTGTAAGTTGCCACAGAAATCAGTTTGCACCTTTTTTATTGTTGATTTCATACTATTACTGTTATATTGGCTTTAATAACAATCAAACTGAACTGCATAGTATTATGTTTCAATGTCACAAATGTTTTAAGCAAAAGAACTGGAATGTGAATGTAAACTAATAAAAAAAAATGTGTAAGAGAAGTCTAAGTTTTGTATTTATATTTGACTTACAGAAGAACCGTATCAAAGAAGCCAGCCAGAGGTACCAGTATGCTTTAAAGAAATTCCCTAAAGACATCCTGGGAGAAGAGATGAAGACATTCCGGGATTTAAAACTCAGCCTCTATCTGAATCTATCAAGATGTCGACGGAAACTTGCTGTATGTGTCATTTTATTTCTTCAAAATTATACTTGTTGATAAAAAGATGGTCCATGAGCTATGTCAGATCAATCCTTGCAAGAACTGCACAAATTATTAAAAACTGTATTAATCTTGATCGATGTACATAGGTAATCCACTAGAGATGTTTGCAAAAAAAGTGTTTATGTTTATCTGTTCATGTTATTCAGGATTACCAAGGAGCCGTGGAGTTGGCATCAAGGGCATTGGAGATGAAACCCAAGTCTTTTGAGGGTTATTATGCCAGAGCAAGGGCTAAACGAGATGATGGGTGGGTTTATTATTCTTACTTGACTTTATTTCTCTGTTTTTTCTTTCTTCAAAAAGAAAATTTCTGAAGAGACTGAAAAGAAACTTTAAAAAGCCTGGTAAAGCATCAGTTCATTTGAGTGGTGGGGCCTCGGGAGTGATCTAGAGTTAACATGTATGCTTCTGGTCTGTGCATCCCACTCAGCTGTGGGGTAGCCGGCTGAATTTCTACAGAATGTACAGTACATTGGTTGATTTGCTAGAAACCAGCGGAAGGTCGTGGGTTTTCTAGGTTCTATCTAACAAGTTATAGTCCCAAAATAATGTTGGCCAATGATCTGTAATTGAGATTTAATTCCTGTTGATCTAACACTGGATAAATAAATGAATATCTTTGCCTACATGTTTACAGGCAATATGCCTCAGCTCTGGAGGACTTGGTGGAAGCTTTACGGTTAGCCCCCAATAACCACGAGTTACGTCGTCTTTTGATGAGGGTGAAAGACGAATGTAAGGAACAGGCTAGGTTACAGAGTGGCTCCACAGCACAGACCCTCAGTGATATGGAGAAAATCCTGGAGGATGAAGACGCTTTAGATGTTCGACAAGAACGGCGAAGAGAGGAAACCGCTTTATGACATAATACTGTAGACTTCTATTTTAATGTGTGAGGCAACTTATGTGTTGCAAGCTGTTCTAACTACCATCTTAGCATTCAGGGTCAAGTTACTTTGGGGCAAGGCAATGGAGAATTATCAAAATAAATGACCATTACAATATCCTATCAAGTCAATGGAGAATGAATTTAAATCTAACTTTATTGTAGCCTCCTGTAATCAGGCTTTTCATTGACTAACTAAGACAGGGACCTTCTTCCAACCCTGCAGTACTTTACGATATTAATCGCCTGTTACATTATCATCAGTTTGTATCTACATACTGATCTTAGGACAGCAGGGAGCTGATTTTAGTTTCTCATGAAAAGGATACAAAATGAGCTTTCCGCGATTAGTTTGTAAAATCAATTTTGCCTTTAGCAAACCTATACCCCTTAGGGAAACTCGGCCCTGATGGCTTTATACTGTGATAACAACTCTCAGAATTATGCAATCTGTTTTTACAACCAATGTTATCTAGTCGACTCTGTTATATCCTGTGCAGCTTGTTTTATCTTTACAGCTTCATGACTGATTTTAGTGATAAATAGACTTTTCAGCTTTAAGAGAATGATTTTTAGAATAAAAAGAGCCTTTTCAGCATTGCTTCCACTTGTCAGAACTGAATATTAGTCAACCAAATTTTGGATGTTTTTTTTAGGACTTTGATAAACGATAATAATTGGTCATTGTGTAACTTGACCACGGTTGACATGAAGACAATAATAATTACCCAGAAATGGTACACTCTTGTTGTGGGTGGCGATTTCTTTGTGTATGTTACCAGAAACTAGTGACAAATATTGTAATGTTTGTACTTTAAGACGTTTTTATTCGACCACCAAGAAAAGTCTGTTTCTCAACTACTTTTTCAAGCTAATCAAACAAGTTTACAAAACTACTGTATGTGATATGTGCCAAATAACTTAATAATTCTGATAGTGAGTAGATCTGCAATATCTGAAACATTAGCAGTAGAAATCTACAAAGATGTGTAATTTCGGTATTTGAAACACGTCAGTGTCCTCCAAGGAATCTGGTTTATAACTGTAATAACTTAGAATACTTGAATTTAATTATGTGTGGTGAAAAACAGGAATTGTTCACATAAAATATGTGTATTGGTTGGAATTGATTCATTTGTTGAAGAAGTGTGTATATTTAATGTTGCCAGTCATAAAGTCATTAAACACCAAACCACTCATCCTTATCAGATTTCACTCGCCTATACACCAAATCAATCATACATACTAGTTTTCACTCGTGTGAACATGAAACCACTCATCCTTTCCAGTTTCCACTCATGTTTTTAAGTCAACTGCTCAGCATTTATATCATATCTAGTCACCCTTAACACGTGTACCTCACTTCATCATTGCAATCATAGAACCCATTTATTGCTTATCACCTGTTTAAAGTGAGACATGATGTTTAAGTAGTACATCAGGTAGACAAACTTTCACAACTTTTTACTCGTTTTAATAAATAAATGCTCATAATTTTGGTTTTAACCATGAGAAACCAAGTGATGATTTTAGAAAGTACAATTGGTACTTAAAAATTAAACAAACAGTAAAAAAAGTAAATATGTATAATTGACTCCAGTCAGTTATATGATGAAGGCATCATTGTCCATAAACAAAACATGTATTAATAAATAAAGGTGAAAATGACTTTGGTGAAGAAATGACTAATAATCCACAATGAAAACCCTAAATAATTGTATCTTTGAACATAATACATTTATTTCAACTGCAAACCAAATTATATTCAAACGTCTTAAGAGTCTATTAATGAGGATATCTCTTCTACATGATACACAGACATAACAGACCAGTTTATAACCAGCCAGCTCACTTGTGATTAGTGCTAAATAGAAGTCTACATATTTACCCAAGTTTATCATGTGATTATTATATATATATGATGTATATAGAGATTTTTTTTTAAATTTTTTTTTTACCTGTACAGGTGTATATTTTGTCTCGTCTGTTATCTTAGATATACTGGTATGTTCTACCAACAAGAAATTGATCTGCATGGAAACTTAACAGATAATCCCTCAGACCATAATTATCTTCTAGAATCTACCATCTGCTTATTAATTGGTAGAACCATATATTGATTGTAGACTGTTTTATTTTAGCGAGTCTACACCTGTCAGAACTGTTATTGTATTTATTGGACTATGAAGTGGCTTGTGTTGATCATTAGCCTACATGTAGTTATTTAATCATAAACAGGGTGTTAAACACTATTTATTGAACCAATCTTGTAATTAAACAGACATTATTTGGGTCACCTTTTCTCCAATGCTGTAACAAGATTTACCTCCGGGTTAGACTCATCTCTAACATTTCATGATTTAATATTGTTAGTTATTCTGGGAGGAGCTAAAGTCTCTTTAGCTGCCACAATTTTAATCAGTAAAAAGTTTTAAATTGAATCTCTTTTTAAAAGGGGCAGTCCTGAACATATTTATAAAATATATCCATTTATACTGATGTTTGGTCAGACGCTCGCGTCTATCTTAAGTGCATTTGAACCACATTCTTGGTTACTTTTTATTTTTCTTATTTTTTTTAACTCATCCCATGTTTCATATCAGTTGATAAAAAGTATAATATCTTGCCTGTTTGCTATTTTCACCTGTTCATTTTGTAGATTACTTATTTATGACTGGAGCATGTATATATGATGTTAGATGTGAATAGTGTTTCATGATATCTGATTGTTAGCGTTGTTTATGTTGGCTGTTATAGAGCTGTCTATTTTCACCTGTACATTGAGGTCTCTTTGTGTGTAAATATATATGTATGTATAGTCAAGTTAAAGCAATCTCAAAAAAGATTGTCTGTATTAAAAACCATGGGTGATAAGAACTTGTGACTGTAAGACACAATCTCACAAATAAATCTTGAAAAATCATATAAAAACTTGAAAACAATTTTTGGTTTTGTTTCTTCCCATGTTTCTACAACCGTTATGCGAGTACATATATAATTAAATTACTCCAGGCTCCATGAAATGTCATTTATACGTAAACGTCCTGGGAAGAGGCCAGACAAATTTTTCTTGTTGCTTTTATTTAATATGTTTAATATATGTGAGAAGCATGGGAGTGGTTCCATACACAGGCACCAACAAGAGCCATCAGTGTCTGGCAATACACAAGTTGATGTGTATTTTTGTGCTACAGCATAGCGCAGAATATTAATTTCTGTGTATTTTTGATGGCTCCTGGTGCACTAAACATAAATTATGTGTACAAAATACTCCAGAATACAGCAGGTAGGCAGGTCTGCACACGTCCTGTTTAAACTACATATCCAAAGTCTGCCCAGAGACAGTTGATTGACTGAATTCCTAATAGTTCAACAGTTCCATGCATAACTGGCTTACCCATGATTTGTATACACTCAGGCCCTATGATTACAACTAGAGCTGTTGTCCAGTGATGTTGGGGAGTTAGTGGTACATTGACTGAATTCCCAAATGTTCAACAGTTCCAGGCACAACTGGCTTGCCCATGACCTGTATACACCCAGGCCCTATGATTACAACTAGAGCTGTTGTCCAGTGATGCTGGGGAGTTAGTGGTACATTGTATTTATAACTCAAATCACTGTGCAGTGACTTGATCATTTGTGCATTGGTTTGTAAATCCTCCATCGTATAACTTTTTTGCTAACAGTTTCAAGGGTGCATTATGTTGGAAAGTTTAAAAGGAAAAGTTCCAGTGATGGGGCCGTGGCTCAGTGCTTCGATTTACCGTACACGGGTTCGAGTCCGCCTTTCGACCATCAGGTATATGAGGGAGTCACATGTTGTGGCTCCGGCAATCGCGGGGGTGGTTTTTACGAGGTTTCCTCTCGGTTTTCCACCGTAATAAGG
>JARFOD010075518.1:0-13826 GCA_031763545.1 Mopalia muscosa
TATTTCACTTATATGACGACGGACAAAAATACAGAACATCACAAACAAATGTGCTTCCCGTTACCCTTTAGCTCTGCGAACATCAGGGCAACAGAAAGCAACCGTGGCCGTGTATTCCAACAATAATTGACACTAGCACAACCAAGATGTAAAGCGTTTCTATAATGTTGGAAAGTTAATTATCATCCAGTGCTAAGTAAAGACAGCATTGCTACTCTTTAAACAAACTACCCTTAGCCAAAGGGATGGTTGTAAAGGGACACACTTCAACTCTAGTTTTAAAAAAAAATGTTGTATAAAATATGACATTATTTTAAGGGTAAGATCAAATGGCTACATAAAACCTTACCCTGTTACCCATGAAACTACTTTCTGATGGCAGGCTTCAGTAGATCTTTGAAGTTGGAACTATATTCAAGATGGATAGACTTGGTATGGAAATAAATTTAAAACGATCTTCGGAATGAGATAGAAACGTATTCAATGAACAAAAAATTTGGAAGTCATGCCTCGTCTTTGACAATTTCTGTAACCATGCAATTTACACCCACACTTTTTTTTTTAAAATGAGAGTACAATGTTTTTGTTTTAGAATTCAATTCAAGGCGAGAAAATTACCAAATTAGGCATGAACAATAAGTGAAACTCAAAACTAATTCCAACGCTACAGTATCGTAATCTCTTTACATGAAAATGGCTGAAATATTTGGTCAAAATGATTCTCTTCATATTCAGAATAAAACAATACAATCTTTGGTTAAAATTAAGTTATCCGTTTTTTGCTACAGCTAAATTTGAAAAAAAATTCTGCTACATTTGGTAATAATGAAGTAATGGATATTCGGAGGGGAAAAGCCCGCAGTAAATTACATTACAGATGTAAGTGTGGAGACAGATAAAGAGTAAAAGATTGTTCCTGGATGCAGAAATAATTACAGCATAATACAAATGTAACCTTTGTAAATATTTCACAAACGGTCATAGTTATTCCTTAGGGAGTTACATTACAACTTCTATTTATTTGAGATATTTCCAGAAAAAAAATCCCACATTGGTTAGCCAACTATAATAACAAGTAAGAGGTAAATATTTGTCTGAGGTTTTTATCTAATGAATGTCATGGGTTTCGATAATATTTAACAGAGCATGTCATAAAAAAATTGTTGCCCTCTAGGACAGAAAATGAACGCAATCTATATAGCATAAGGGGTGAATCAAACTACCCTAATCACCTCCAATTTGTCCATAAAATTACTATTTTGAAAGCTTGTTTGTTTGATTGGGGTTTAACGTTGTACTCAAGGGTATTTCACTTATATTACGACGGATGCTCCACTTCTCACTGCACATAGCCTTATTACGGTGGAAAATCGAGAGGAAACCTCGTAAAAACGATTGCCGGTGACACCTTTTTTGGAAGCTATTTGAAAGACGCTAGTTGTGTCTGAGAGGCAGAAGATAAATTTTTTCAGTTAGAAAGCATCAACATTTGTCAGAAAACATAAATGTGTTCGATTACATGCTGTAATATTATCACAAGCCAAAATGCTTGGATCTGTCATGGACGAATTTGGAGGTGATTTTGGGTATCGTTTACTAATGGCAAAATAAAATTGGCTACAGCATGTTAGAAGATTAAATGGTGTTTATCATGCACCATACATAAGGGTGTTTCACTCCTAAGACATTGGTGTACTCAAACATAAAGCAGCTATAACATCATAAGCATAAACTGTTTTTCTTTGGGAAAATTACTGTTCCTCTATGGCTATGTAGTAACGACTTTATTTGAAAGGTGATAAATAGATGATCATTCAGAAAGACGAATAGAAATAAACAAGAGATTCTCAGATGGTGTCACCATTAGTAGCCGGATAATTATATGTCGTTTAGCATATACATGTAAACTGAAAGTGATACTCTGGGCTGAAATAACCCCTATATCCCTTAAAAGGTTACCATTAAATATATTTAAATATGGCATCAACTTATCATTTCTTCATTTTATAAAATAACTCGGGTGTTATAGGTATATACCTTCCTATGACCACTGGTGGCTGACATTTTGGGCGTGGTCGCCTTGTCCATGACATCACGCGACTAACACTCTTCTGCTTAACGGGTTAATAACAAGTATGAACCAATTACCTAGTTGCCTCTACAGGTCTCGTGACGTAAGCACCTTTTTTGAAAAAGAAAGATATTTGATTGATCGATATTTGTGGAGCTCTACCGTGTAATGATAAAAGTACCAAGACATGGCCGCTCAGATAAATTTTACTGTAGTTTGTGCATTACACATTGTTTAAGATCCAATTATAAAATTGAAATAGCTCGATTAGAAAATTAGGGAGCATAATTGAACACAAGAAACGATGGTCGTTTTACTTATATACATTTTATTGCAGCCCGGAGTATCGCTTTAAATGAGACAAAACCAATTTGGTGGATGATACATTTGCCAAATATATATAAATGTACTTACTGTTTCACAAAATATTTTTTAAAGAAGACTTAAAAAGAAATAGCTAAAAAGACTTTCACACATCCATCAAAAGCTTTGAAAAAAATAAATTATTTGCCAATATATACAGTGCACATTGACAAATACAAGATTTACAGAAAGCTGCTAAAAGAACTTTAAATAAGATAAAGTATAATAGATTTAAAAGGTATGTATATAAAAAATTTAAAAAAATTAAAAAAATTAAAAATTAAACAAAGAAAAAATCCCATAAAAAATTATGATAATTTTTGTAACAACGCATAACCATATCTAACCAGCAGAAAATTGAAATATAAAAATACAAAACATAAAATGCAAAAAATGACAATTACACACACCTTGTAACTTTACATCTAATGCAACAGTTCTAAAATATTTTAAAACTTAATTTGAAATCTTACTGAATTTTGTATAATTACATTCATAAAAACTGAAAAACAAGAAAAGCATGAGTTTCTGTTTATTAGATTATTTTGGCATGAAAAAATTCTTAGGAATTTGTAAGTTATGGTCAAAATTTGTTCTGCTCTTTGATAATGTTCTCTGCATAAAGCTGAATTTTGTTACAATTTTGTTAATGTGGATACTGTTAAATTGGACCGGATCAATTGTTTGATAAAGGCCAATATAAAGTGCATGGGAAAAATATTTATAACAATGATAGACCTAGGCATAAATAAACTCAATATAAACATTATCACTCCTATAAACATTCATTTGTCTGAATATCTTATATGCTTGTCTAAAAATATTTTTGTTAATTTCTGTGCTTGGCACCAGTAGTACGAAATTTAATTGAATATATTTTTTTTTATTTCCCGAGAATTTGGAAATCAGACTTATGGTACAGGCTATAGAGCCTATATTTAAGCAGTTTTATTATGAAGCTGTTAACAATAAACCACAATACACATATTATTTGTTGGTGTTTTTCCCCATCAGTTTTACTAATAAATTCACACAAAAAATTGATGCTAGTGTAATGGTTGAAGGAACGTTCAATTTACTGGCATTAAACAAAATCTCAAGAAAAAACAGCCAAGACAAGACAAACAGCGTGCAAAAAGAAGGAATGTACAAGTTATAATTATAGCGCATAACAACGGATCAGCTTAGGGTTTCTTCTTAGCTTTAAAGGGCAAAAAGCCACAGGAAGAGTCATCCAGTCTATCAGAGATGAATATTTACTGCTGAAAGGCCTACTCTGAATTTATTGTGTAAAATCTTAACCATGGCTAGGAATGAACATACTTTCTAAAAAAATGTATTGCAAGAAAGGCAAGAAAAGTGGGGTTCTGTTTTGATAAGACTCAAAAAAGTTAAAGAAATAACGAAGCCTTGATATCATTCCTTTTGCTCTCGTTATTTATTTATCACACACTCAGAGGAGCCATGCAAAAAATAAAAATAAAAAGGACAAGAAAGCTAACCAGCTATTTTTATCCAACTAAAACTTTCAACAATTATCACAAAAAGTAAACCAGGGTATATAAAATATCTGGGAAGCTAAACAACCCTGGTTGTCCAGATTTCGATAGCTTAACAGTATTCAATTTAAGAAAAATCTTAATTGTTCAAATTGAATCTTGACACAAAACATTACAGGAGACAGTAACAGAAAAATTTCAAGAACAGAATGTCAGGTTACTGAACCAGAGACAAAAAACAGAAATCATATCAAGACTCTTAAAGGTAGGGAAACAAAGAATGATCACACACAAAATGTTTATGTACGGTTTTCAAACTCTTCATGAAGAACTTGGTAAAATAAATAAATAAAACCGTTTTCCTAAATTCATGGAACAAAAAAATTTGATCACGATTTATCGAACACTAGTTTCAGGTACACGATTCTGATATTTTAATTTGTGGAGAATGGCCCAATAAGAAGGTTTTTTTTTTTTTTTTTCTTTCGTAGCAGCGTTCTTAACAAGATTGACCTAATATGACAAGTTTGAATTGGCTTGTGTTAGGTAGAAAATCATGATGGAACCTAATGTGGATTAAATCAGGCAGGTTATTATCCAAACCACCAGGAATCTTTCCTCATTTACCCAGAGTTGAGGGACGATACTTTGTTTACAGAGACAAGACAAAATCACAACTGTTACAATGTGTGAATATGGCACGCCTTTGTTCCACACACAAAGGCCAGTCGCTTGATACAAAACAATCCAGAATTAAAGTCAGTCTGAACTGACTAGGCACAGAATCACATTGTAGGAAAGTTGTGAATAAGCCAAAAATTTCTAGCCAGGCCGAAGTTTTGCTGGCTTAAATCTTGTGAATTAGCCCAAAATCTTTTCTACATAGTTTGAGGGGAATAACCCAGTTTTTCCTCTTATCTTCCCTGTCCACCAGCCCGAGGCATCTGGAAAAATAAATTGACAAATTAACTTGATATGGGTTGTTAAATTACAATAAGAGTGATTGCTGGACTGGACCCGTTTCACAAAGCGATCTTGACTTACACAAAACTTAGTTGCCATGACGACCAGTGCTAAAGACATTGTGTTGCCATGACAGTTACATTCAGCTAAGCTAAGATAGTGATTGTGAAACGAGTCCCAGGTGCTTAATGATCGATGGTGAACTTCCAACAACAATAACACAGCCAAGAACAACCATAAAAAGCATGTATTTAAATGATCTTTTAAACCAACAAATGACAGTCTGAATATTCATCAAAACATTACTGCCTTTTGTAAAAGGGCTTGTCAATAATATTAAGCAGAACAGTGCATATAAATATTTTTATTTTCATTTACGCAAAATTTTTCTGTGTCTTTGAATAATTGACCTAAAACCATAACCAATTACAAAGAAGGCATAATCAGGGAAAACTATTCTCTTTTATAGTTTTTTCAATTTTACAATACTAAACAGAATACTATAATTGTGCCAATCATGTTAAAACGGCCGGAGCCTTTACATTCTATTAATTTTTGGGGGGAAACGGGTCCCACTTACTGATTTGTTTGTTTGATTGGTGTTTAATGGCCTTCTTTTATTTATATGGCATCTGATTGTCTATATCTCATTTAAATATGGTGGAAAAATGTTGTTAAACCTCTTGTGATTGCCGAAGCTACATCAAGGGACTAACTCCTATACCTGCAATAGACAGATTGACCTGAGAGCAGTACATCTATTAGCTGGGGGATGAATACCTGATAGAAAGGTGTATCAATCTCTGTTACACCACTGGTGACCACTTGCATACAAAACAGCGTGACAGTGACTAATTAACAAAACTGACCTTCGTTAGTAAGTTCTATGACATCACCCTCATTAAAGGACAGCTCATCCGTATCTTGTGCGTCGTAAGGGTACAGACATTTGCACTGTGGCATTGCTGGTTTTGGCTTGGGTGCAGGTTTGGGGCGTCCGCCGCCAGGGCGAGGTCGGCGTGACCCGGAATTCCGTCTCTTTTGGCTGTGACAACATAAATTGAAGTCCATCAGGTTAAAATAAAATAATTCTTACTTCTTCTTCATGGATGAGAGCAACAAATACAAGTACCATATATTAGAACTTTCCACAGTAATACCAAGGCCCAAAGTAATTGTAGGAATAAATAATGCAGGCAAAAATAAAAGCATATTTGTTAGACCTTAACATTTCTATAGACACATGCATATTTCCTGTTCACAGTGTATCAGGCAATTACGTTAGTTGAAAAAAACAGTATAACATTTTATCAGTAAGAATGAAATAAGTTAGACTGCATGCTGTATAGATACACCATGCAGAAACATGCATGAATGATCATTTCATGCCATTTTAGCAGCCGTATGATAGTTTAATTGATCCATACATTCCCCAAGACAACATTTATAAACTCTAATTCTACTGACACATGAATAGTTAACAGAATTATTTAGGTGTTATCTAATGATTTAAATTGAAAGAAAAGAGTATTCAGTTAGTGGTGTAATTCGGAATTATCAGGCACCTAATAGTATTGACAGATTCTAAATTGGACAAACACCCACAGGCAATTCCCTTAGTTATTGGTTTAATTACAAATTATTCACATTACAAAAGAATTACACTGATTAGTCATTGAAATGATGTGCACACTCACACAAACATATTAGTGCAAAAATTAGTGCCACGCAAATCTACACCGAAACTATGCAACATTTTTACATTCAAACGTCAATTTAAGGAAATATTAGATAATATATGTACTTCTCGGAAACAATAACAACATCTTTTGTTGTAGTTTTAATTCATTCACCATGCAAATATGTCGACGGAAATCACTGGTAAAAAGACAGGACAAGCTCAGCGCAAGGTGAAAGAGACATGATGTGCAGATGACAACAAAAGGGTGTCATGTTGCCCTTTTCTTAGAAGGTCTACGGGGTGCATTGATCATTACCAGCCACCCACTATCAGTGCACTTAAAAAAACAACCACGAAAGCATCATGCAGCATTTTTTTCACAGAAAACTCCAGACAACAGCAATGTTCATATAGAAAGACTGCGATAGACAAGTTCGGTGTAAGGCCTTTATCCTGTATGGTGATTACATAATACATCTTAAGTTTGGTTGATTGATCAGGGAACTGCGAGAGCACAGGTTTTTCAATTTTTATGAAAGCAAGACTACAACCATACAACAAACTTGTCTGTTACTAAATGTATGATATTGAGCAAAAACAACAACACCTGAATTAACTTTCCAAATATATGTATCTTGTCTGAGAAAAAGAGGCGTTTACAATGAGAATTGCCACTGACTTAAAAAGGGAGATAAATCTGTCACCCATGTAACTAGCAAAGCCCTCTATGTTAAACAGAGCTGTCTATGTCACTGGTTAACAGTACCATATGTAATGAATCTCACAATATTGTTTTTTGACATATGGGGGCTCTTTCAGTTACCTGCCAAACAGATTTATTTCCCTTTTTAGACACCAATGATCCCCATTTGTTTGTTTATGTCAAAGTGTTGCTGTATCTTATCCATAAGTAAAATACCCCATCAAATACTGCAAAGCTCTAATATTCAACCACAACATAAACACTAACCACCAACCAACTTACTTTGTTTTATTATCAGAGCTGTTTAAAATAACAAGTTTACCAAGTTTTTTATTCGCAGATTTAAAACATTAATAGAAAAATGATGTCTGTTAATTGTTCGTTAGCACACAAAATTGATGAATGATTTGTATACCACATACAAGTACATAAAAACATTTTCTTTGTTTGAGAGGTTGGAATTTACTCGAGTATATTTAACTTATATGACAGCAGATTGTCCACTTCTCAGTGTACCATACTTCAATGTGATGGAAGTGGAAAATATATATCCCCAGCTGGGATTGCCAAAGCCACATCGTAGGAGTCATATACCCAAAATTTGGCAGACGGACTCAACTACATAAGGGGTATAATGAAATGTTAGCTGTTTTGTTTGATTAGGGGTTAACGTCGTTCTCAAGGTATTTCACTTGTCTGATGACGGATTGTCCACTACAGTCAGTGCCTTGCCTAATTATGGTTGAAAATTCAGAGGAAACCTATTAAAAACCACCCCTGTGATAGTCATTTTTTCCCAGCTCTTGGATATGCAGACAAGTGTGAAATTTGATCCCCGATTAGAACAATATTTTTAACTGGTGGATCATTTATCATATGAATTAGCCAGGCATGCTTAAATTGAAAAAGAAAGGTTAAAAATGAATCTACTTCCTCCCAAAAGCACTGGAAAACTATTGAAAATTAAAGAAAAGTTTTAAGAGCAAAATAGGCAAAGTATGGTACAAAATTATCAAATAATATAATTGCTATTCACTACAATTGATTAAACTGATGACTTTATATAAAATTGTGTCCAAGCAGACAAGGAAATAGTCCCGCAATTTAATTTGTCTTACTTAAGTTCTGTTAAAATCTAAGTCATTTCATTGGCTTACCCTGAAACTCCTGCATCCGGCGTTTTCATAAACTCTTCGTCATTGTTGTTTATCTTGGGTTGTCGTGTGGACTTTGGAGGTCCTTGACGAGGTAATGACGGGGCTTTGTCTGTACTTCTGGTACGCTGTTTTTCCACAGAAAACTTCGGACCAGGACCTATATTGTCACAAATTTTTAAAAAATTGAAGAAATGAAAAATTGTTAAAAATGAGATTAATGATAAATGTCAATGAATGGTTCAGAAGTAAGACAGTGTAAAAGTCTGTGGTCAAGGACAAACCATTAGGATAAGGGTAGCACTAATCACAAATTAAATGTATGAAATCATTAACTTGAATGTAAACCTACTTTTTTACCGGACATTTAAAATTACATATTACATTTGATTGGGGTTAAACGTCGTACTCAAGGGTATTTCACTTATATGATGAGGAATTGTCCATTGGTAAGGCGAGTGAACTGACATAGCCACCTTGGCAGCCCAATTATGAACAATGAATTAACTGTAATAATTGTGAGGTCATATCTTACAAGACCTTATCCAAATTGGGTGAACATTTTCTCAGGAAAAGTGGTACAAGAAAGTAAAATATTGGGATTTCTGGGATTCAGACCTATCACAATGGGAGCCTCAAGAAATGGGAGTTGTCATAATCTGTGTGATTTTAAAGTGTCACTGTCACAAATATTACAGTTGACCCCCTTGCAGCTTTCGGAGACTCCTGTTAATTACCTTTTGCCTTGTTGACTTGTGTATAATTAACAGACATGGTAGTTGGCGTTGGAGGGGGGCGTCCCAGACTGGCTGGAGGTGGACGCCCTGGGGCAGTTCGGTGTGGGGTACCTGCTGGGGCATTGGGGGCAGCTCTGTGCCTTCCTGGACCAGATCCATTAGAGGCACTCGGGCCTTTTCTACCAGGTTCTGAAATAAACAGAGTCACAAATATATACATTTGTCACACATACAAACATGCTGTAATCTAGTCGATGGCCTAGTTAAAAATTATACATCGCTCATAGGCTGAATTTCAGAAAGAATGAAAAGCTTTGTGTTTGCAAACAAAATTTGAGAATTGTAGATTATATTTTATGTGATAAGTGTACTTGAATCAGTTAAATTTCACCATGGTACAAGCGGAGCCGACCGCAGAGTGTCCTCCTTTACCTTTTCTATATACGTATAGATCTCTATGGAACGGAACCTCTGTCTTTCAATCAAGGAACAAGACACCCAGACAAATCTGCTTTGTGTCAACACTCGGCACACAGGGAATTCCCTCCCCTTTATATATTGTACTTACTGGAATCTCTAGGCAGTCCAGGGCCTATATTGACAGCTAGAGTCTTCCCTGAGCCTTTCAACACAGCCAAGTCTCCCTGACCACGTACAAACTTCACCTGTCGTGTACCTCCGCCTCCCCAGCCTTCCTTCTTCACAGAAAACTCTATACTGTGAACGATAAAGTTTTGAAATTTTTCAAAGTCAAAAAAGTTAAGCAAACAAGCAAACAACACATGCCCTCTGTATTGTCGATAAACCGTTGAAATTGTTAAAATAATATATGTATTTCACTATTTTGTTGTTTTTCATTGAGGACATCGTATTCAAATCTTGGTAGAAATTGAGTACTTACAGGATTGGTGTTAAAACCTGTTTTCAATGGTAATTCCCATATATAGCAATAGGTTCTGGGTTCGATAACTTCGATTCCCGGTGGAAGCAAGCAAATTTTGCACTCTTCAATATATTATTACAGTATATTAATCCAATAATAAATTGCAACAACAACAAAACTATAAAATATGAAATTCGACTGGAAAATTAATCTGCTTATAGCAGGAATAATGGAAGACACAGATATTTAATATTTTTTGACACATTCATAATTTTGATGACAGGGAGTACAAAATTTGAGAGATTTGGAGAATTTGTGTTTAAAATTGATTGATTGATTTATTGGTATTTTACGCCGTGTTTAAGGGTATTTCTCTTATTTGAGGGCGGTGTATTCCAACAATAATTGACCAAATCACTATCACCATCCATAGAGTTAAGCACAGGCAGTATGGCTACTCTCCAAACAAACTGCCCTTTATAGCCAGAGGGCTGTTTAGAATGGAAAGGGAACTGATAACTATAGAATAAAGCTATGGATCAATTAAACCGTAGGGACAAAAAAGGCCAATACTTACATGTCTCCAAACTTCAGTACTAGAGTTTTACTGGTGAGTTCTTTGTGACGTTTTGAGAGGGTTGAAAGAAATTCTGTCTTGAATATTGATTCCAGCAGACTGTCGTACTCATCTTTAATATGGACAGCAAAGAGATCATCTTGTAAGGAACTAAATCGAATAAAATACAATGATATTAACTTGTTTGTTTTTTTAGTTAATTATTATCTAATGTTTTAACGTTATGTTTATTTGACCAAAATGATGGTTGTGCCCTGGTGTAGGATGTTCCCCCATCATTAGGCAGGAAACAGTGGCATTTGTTTGATTGGTGTTTAACGTTGTACTCAAGGGTTTTTCACTTATATGACAACGGATTGTCCCCTGCACACTGCACCCAGCTCTATCACATTTAACAGTCTGAAGTGGACAATTCATCGTCATATAAGTGAAATCAAACAAACAAACAATTAATCACCTTTTCTGCTATTAGACAGCAACTGTGTTCCATACTTTTATCGAAAATTTAATTGAGATTCAGTTAGATAGGTATAAATTATACTTCGTCTAGCATCGAAAATATAAAAAGTACATTTGTCTAAAATTGAATAAGTTTAACAAAATAGTATTTATTTTATTTCACAATTAGTATCCTAAAAGAGCACAAACCTTAGAGAAATATGTGAGATTGCATCTAGAGCTATTTTCCTTTTGATCACCTCCTTCATTATTCCTTTCTCTGGACCTTTCTTTATCTGAAAAGAGAAATCACAATGAATCAAGCTTCTGTAAAATAAAGTCATTTCTTACAATCTACATATATTATGATTTGTTCAGTTGATTCAGGACAAATTTAAAAGCTTTTTAACTCCAAGGTTTTCAAGGTTTGTTTGTTTGATTGGGGTTTAGCTTCATACTTAAGGGTATTTCACTTACGTGTTGAAAGTTTCCAAGGAGCCGTAACAATTATCTCTTACTGATTAGGATTATTAAGTGTGTGTGTATGTTTGATTGGGGTTTAATGTCGTACTCAAGGGTATTTCTCTTATATGACGACGGGTTGTCCACTTCATACTGCACATTGCCTCATTACAGTGGAAAACCAGAAAGAAACCCCTTAAAAAACAACCCGGCGATTGCCGGAGCCAGAACATGTGACTAACTTATTTACCTGAGGGTCCACAGACGGACTCAAGCCTGTGAACAGTACATTGAAGCAGAATTAGAAAATGCACACGCTACCACTAAGCCAGGACATGTGGTCATTGCACTCCTTCTAATAACGGGTTTTGTTTGAGTTGGTATACTCATGTTTCTGGTACATTCAGGGATCAATATCACTCATGTATCGGAATTCTATTGCTTGTTTGTTTGATTGGTGTTTGATTTGACGTCCCACTCAAGGGTAATTCATTTAAATGACGACGGATTGTCCACTTCACACTGTACACAGCCTTATTATGGTGGAAAACCGAGAGGAAACCTTATAAAAACCACCCCTGCGATTTCCGGAGCCCCAACATGTGACTCGCTCATATACACGATGGTCGAAGGGCGGACGCGAACTCTTTATTCTAAGATTATATAAATATATACCCAAATGAAATTATAACTTACCATTTCTCGACCAATCAAGTAGACATACTTTGGTGTCAATAACAGATCTCGTTTTGCCACCTACAAATTATTAACAAGATTTCTTTATTTTGTTGTTGGTGACACAATTAAACTTTCAAACAAGATGTGCTCTTTAGCTCCTAAGCACGTTGACGGAGTCAGGTCTTAGCCCTTTTACAGATTCAGGTGTTAGCCCACTGACTGATTCAGGCCTTTGCTCATTGACTGATTCAGGTCTTTGCTCATTAACTGATTCAGGTCTTAGCTCATTGACTGATACAGGTCTTAGCCCATTGACTGATTCAGGTCTTTGCTCATTGACTGATTCAGGTCTTTGCTCATTGACTGATTCAGGTCTTGACCCATACTTACGGTTCTTTCACTGTTACCACATCTGCCAGTGCAACAAGTGAAGTAAACCACCCTCACCATCAACAAAAGACATAAAAATCTTACAGGGCAGGTCCATCTCAGGTTTCAGTTATAACTGATGTTTGAAGCATGGGAATTATTTTAACATTATCAAGCATTTTCAAATCATGTATCATATAAAATTCATTTTAGCTGGTAGCACAAAAGATGACAACAAGAAAATGTAGTTTTGCAAAGGGAGACAAGCATGTGACTTATGACTGTCACTCTCTCAAAATATATACCTTGAATCTTCTGTCATATTTGTTAACAGTATCGGCGAAGTCAATCCTTTCTCTCTTGCCCACAAGCGCTCTTAATGCAGGGTTTTCATCCAGGCCTATGTAATCACCAACAAAATTACGATTCAAACTGAACCGTCTTCTTTCCTTTTTGTTAAACACAATACTGGAGGCTGAAACAATCAAATTAACAAGGGCATTACAAGATTGATTTATATATACATATATATATAACTTTATTTTACGAGGGTACAAGACTCAGTCAGTTTAAAGCAGGAAAACTGTTCTTCCTTGAGGCCCTCTGGGAACTAAATTATTTAAGATAACAAAATTGACTGACTGACTAGTGTTGAACGCAATGCTCAAGACTATTTCACTAATATGAAGGCATTATACTCCCACAAAAATAAACCATACTGTCAAAAGCATAAAATGAAAAGTACTTGGTGTGTTGGATTGATTGATTGGTGTTTTACGCTGTGCTAAAGGGTATTTTACTTATAATGTATTCCAACAATAATTGACCCTAGCGTAACTAAGATGTGAAGCATTTCCATATAAATGTTGGAAAGTTAATTTTCCTCCAGTGCTAAATAAAGACAGTATTGCTTCTCTTCAAACAAACTGCCCTGGTATGATGGAAAGTACCCGGCTGCATGACTAGATAGTATGACATGTTTCGCAGTAAGGCATATTCTGACAGGTTGAATTATCTCAACTTGAGCCACAACATTTTGTACAAATGTGAAGAAAGTATAGTACTTTCCAATAAGTAATAATTGCTTTTCAAGAAAGTCCAGGGCCCACATTCATAAAGCTACTTAAATATATAAGTTTCAGCCTTCTAGTATAATAGTACAAGAGTAGTGTTACTCTGAAGAATGAAAGACTCATTTTGACTTCAATATTTCGGCGGTTTATTTTGCCATCATCAGGAAAGTCACTT
>JARFOD010075529.1:0-20364 GCA_031763545.1 Mopalia muscosa
AAATTCAATTTTTTTTATCGGGTCTGCTCTGAGCTGAGGGGGAGTTAGAGTATCCTTAAACTGAATTTGTTCTTTAAGCCATGGACATGTTGTATATCTTTATGAATACTCTAAAATTGTTAAATGTTTTGGTATTTAATAACTAAAACATTTTCTTTCCTGGAACGGATATTCCAAACATAATAGATTAATCAGAATAAAATGTAGACGTCAAAACAAATCTAATAGCTTTAAGACACTCCAGCAATTTAGCTGATTCTAGGCCTATCTTGGAAAACATGGTGATATTTTGGTCCAAAGAACATGTAAAACACAGACGATTTGTATCTAAACTTGCGATTTTTAAATCGAACTACCGGGCCCCAAGAGTTGGATTCTTTAAAAAAAAAACGGATTCAGATAACAAAAGAATATCGAAGTTCTTCAGTTTATAAATTTTCACGCCCGGTAGCCTATACTATTTTGGTAAATCTGGCAGAAATCTTACCACACGCATAAAAGCACATTTTAAGCCGAATCCGGAAACGTTGAGCCATATCATTGTATGTGAAGATTTTCCAGAAATCCAGAGGACATGTTAAGTTTGGCTGATAGACTAAACCATGGCCCGGTGACTATTTGTGTCAGAGGTAAGAGCGTAGGTCAGGTGTCTGCAAGTCAGGTGTATGGTGCAGTTACACATGGTGACCCCGGTAAACGCGGAAGTGGTTTCCATGCGGTTTCCTACATCTAGATGTGGATTAAATGTTTAGATGTAAGTGGAATACCATTTAATATGACGCTAAATCAACACTAAAAAAAAAAATAGCCAATGCTGAACATTTATAATTGATTTCACGTAACACAGATGATATGAACCCGAATCGATCAGACATGAAATCACACCGGGGCGTTACTTGACGTGATTTGATATACTAGAGTGTAATCCATCCTCGATTTCTCGGCTGACCTGGTAATTTCCAGACTGTAAAGTAAACATGGCAGTTGATGGCTTACGCACCTATTCTATTTGTCTAAATTACAATGTTTATCGAGAAGTCTGCTTTTAATTATAATTCTGGCATAACAGTTTTTCCTGAAGCAATTTCCGTTTCTCGAAATGCTGTTTTTGGCATAGTTGATAGCCTATAAGAAAACATATAGTTATTTTGTCTTAAATAATGTTTATTTAAGATCCACCTGTACTTTGGTGTGTTTGGTGGCAATCACAATAAAGTCCGAATCTTCTTTACATACCTGCCTTTGATCTGCTGATTGGTTGTTGTTAAACACTATGTTCACAGGGAATTCACTTATATAATAGTTGGGCACCACACCAGTTATTGCCTCAATAAAGCATAAACCAATTTATAATTGTTTGCTGTTTTGGAAATGCACTGACTGGCAACGTATTGTTTCGTATTATTATTTAGAGGGAAACGAAATTTGTCTGAATATCAATACAGGATGTGATATATGTACTGTGTTATATAATATTACAATTGTGTTACACACTCTACTGCAGCAGATTTTATTTCAACGTACTGGACAAAACACATAGATAGCGTTATCACGACACAGCAATACAAACAAAAGACGAACGAATAAATTGTAACTAAAGATTTTTAAAATTGTAACAATATTTTACAGAAAGGCCAGTAATCTATTCTGCAAACGACAACAACATCGAGAGATATTCTATGGAAGATTATTTATGACATATCTAAAAATAAGACCCCTTAAAGGAAAACAAAGTAATTGCGAAATAGAGTATATATCGAATTTACTATTTCGCTTAAAAACGCATTTGGTGGATGGGACAGAGATTTCTGTTGCTCTGATGCCCTCAGAGCTAAGGGCTAAGGGAAAGTGAAAAGCAGAGTTATTTGTAACATCTTTGTACCATGTACTCTGATTGTCCTGTCTCATCATTTTTTTTCGTTCTCACTGATATCGGTGGGGGTTTCCTTCTATAGTTTGGCTTACACCATCGAGTGACATTATTCATTATTACCAATAGGTCTTTGGGGGTTATACATTTGTAATTGTAAACACTCTATTTTTGAGGTTATTCCCTTATGCATAAGAGGACTGTGACTTTTCACTTACGATAAGATAATATTAGCCATAATATAAGCTCAAATCGGTAAATAATTGACTTTCTTCCCTTGCCAATTTTACCAATACATAAGACAACATCGATTGCTAAATGTAATATTTGAAAAATGTTTTTATATTTGAACGAAATCAAAATGATAACGGAATGTGTGGTAGATTCAAGAGAATTCCTCGCTTCAATACGCCACGGTTTACACATAGAAAACATGGGCTTTATTCAACAGTTTTGTAAGGCTAGAGTATCATTTCAGTAGCATGGTTGGAAACCACGTCACTTATACAATATTCAGCATAAGATATTAACTGATGATTACGACACACTAACTCACAATAATGATGTTAAATGTAGCCAAATCATTGTTACGAGATAAATAACTCGTAATAACGAGGTACTAGCCTGTAAATACGACCAACAAACTCGTAATACAAAATACTTATTCCTAACTACGACTTACAAACTTTAATAACGATATATCGAGTAACACTTATACATTTTGTATAAAGCACTGTATCGAATAAGGGTTCGTCTGACATGATATAAACGTAGTAACTTCTATACCAAGCCTGTAGCCTTATTTTAATCAACATATCTCTGTCTAAACTTCTACGTGCTTAATATGGATATGGTAATGTTCTGCATAAAGACGCTGAACAGGAGCCCAATTGTGTGTATCTGAAACGTATAGTATAGTATTGATAATTATTTGAATGAAAGGAATAAGTTATCGATGTTAAATTATTTATTGATTTTCATTAACAGCTCTTCAAATCAATTATCTTCTGGAATTAACTATGCTATCAATCGTCCTCCTCACAAAAGGTCCGTGTGGCAGGTGGCATACACCAAACCCGAGAACCCAAATTACCTGTAAATCTGTCTTTTCATCACCTGTATTAGTTATATGGTAAAGCGTGCTACTAACTGGTAAACTCCTGAAACATTCAAAAGAAGAACATCAAAAACCTTAACTCAATGATTGTTGTGTCCTTAAGAAAGTATTTTCCTTATTTTAGGATAAGACTTTATTACCTTGAATGGCCTCTAGTTCAGAACTTTTTTTTTTTGCATATTGAATCTGTTCATTAAATGAACCGTTATCCCAAAATAATTAAAATATTGTCCAAAACTGTTAAAAATACTACAGAGGTATGTAGCTTTTCGCGTTTTGGGGGAATGCCAACGGTTCAGCCTTAATGTTATTTTCACACCATGCATTGTGCTGACGTTTTAATTCAAATTGGACATTGATTAAACTCGGGAGTCTGTCAAATAAACTCTGAGAAAAACAGGAATTCTGAGAGCTCTGGTCTAACAAACGTAAACAAGACATTGTTCATGGGACTACATGTCGGTAATGTTTGCCGCAAAACACAGTACGTGCATACAAAGATTGTTGCGTTGTGTTGATCACATACTCCCCAATTATATTTATTTCGAGTGAGCGTTTTAGGTTTCCACACAGTCAGGATGATTAAACATCAGACTCAAAGGTTTGATTGACTAGGCCTACACTCTTCTATCGCTTTCCCGGAAGACATTTTAGCTGGGAAGTAGACTATACAAATCATCTGGGGATCTTACAAATGAACTCTTGATCCATTGTTTATTGAATGTTTGCGAATGTTAAGTCAGTATTGTTACAATATTGTCACCACTACAGATGGAGTATCGTTGTACTCGTATCACGTGTTCTCAGACATAAAGGTCAACACGGAACAAACTACACTTGGTTTCAGTTAATGCAATAAACGTCATGTATATTACTGTGAATTGGGTTGGTGGCGTTGGTTAAGTGGTGAAAGTGTCGTTCTACTGGTCCTCCTTCGATGTACCTATCACAGGTTCTTATCCCCTGGTCTTGTAAACCAGAGAGGGGAATCCACCAATAGCGGGGTGTATTGGTAAGATCTTTATTCTCGGTTTCGTAATGCAGTACTTTAATACGACAACCTTTCACCATATCAGTGATTTACCATTCAGTACGTGGCTAAACCCCAATGAGCGAGAGAAATCAGGAAAAAGAAATCAGACAAATAACCGCTGATTCGTTAATTATTATTGACCTCAAGTGAAATCGACAAGTAAATCCGGTTCGATTAGCCATCTAATCATGACCAGCGGGCAATTATCTGTTGTTACTTAATCTAGGGGATTATAATCTTGTCTCGATTTGGCTGCCTTTCTGGTAATCCATAGACGGTAAAGACAACTTGGCGGTCGATGGCTTAGATAGCTTTCAATGCGTCTCAATTAAAACGTGCTTGGAGACGTCTTCTGTTAAAGGAGAAGGCACGCGATTTTATAGTGGTTTTGATCGTTTTTAAAAAAACAATTTTAATAAGATAACAGCCCCGAAATTAAGAAGCTAATTAACATTAAACCAATAATTAAAGTTGTACAAACCGGAAGTGACGCAAGTGGTGCAAGTGACTCACAATAACAATTTCATATGATATAGCTTCGATAGACCTAACATAGCGGGGTCAAGTTCTACTCAGAAATTTTCTATCAGGCAGATTAATTACCGTACGGGTTTGTACTTAGTTATTTCAAAGACAAACTAGAAGCAAGGAAGACAGATATAAATATAAAAGAATGGTAGATACAGCAGTGTGAAAGCCAGGACGTTAATACGCATCGTTATAGACTTGTATTATAAGTCAATATGCAGGCATAGTCGCACAGAAAACAAGTCGCGGCATGGTGTTATGAATTACCTGAATTGTCACATCTAATAACTTGATAAACGTAAACAAATCGATACAAAATGCCTTTAAATGGACAGACAACAAGACCCACTGTAAAATCACATGCCTTCTCCTATAGTTAGGACACTTATGTTCTCTTACACCATATAATGTTAACTAAAATGTTGGTTTTGCTACAATTGATAAACCTATAACTATTTTTAACTCGTATCATTTTTAGTCTATCTAAGGTATATGTATACACTTTGTTGTCTGTATGTTAGCTCTCAATGTTATACTTGTTATATCTCCAGTACATACTTGTACCTGCAACTTGTGCATATGTATTAGTTTGTTATTTTTTTGCTTTTGTGACGTTTTTGAAACGTTTTCATTTATATGATGGCGGTGTATAACACCACTTAATACAACACAAATCTAAAAATAAATTATGAATTGTGAAATGTATTTGCTTGCTCATGTTTTCATTTCAGTCACACTGAATGCCTTCAAATGTTGTACAGAAGATGGTAGAATCGTTTTCTCAACCTATAAATATCTGTTAGTGAATTTTTTTGCTGTTCAGAGAGATTAGGTTTAATAAGGTGACATATTCGGTTAAGCGGATTTCTACTGTCACCTGTAAAATAATGGCGCCGGTTTGTCTTCTCAGTTAACCCTATATCCCTAAATCGTTCAAGTGATCAGATAAACGAGCATTATTTTTTTACAGAGCGTAGGTTAAATGTTGTTTCTCTACCAATATTTTTCCTGACATTCACTTATGGTGAATTTTATGGTTTGTGTTATAACACATTTTATTCATACTTTATTTAAATCTGTATTGTGTTTTACAAACGGTATGTCCATCCGCAATTCAGAAGTTAGAACAATGTGCGTGGGTTTGAGACCCGCTTAAAACACAGGGGAATAGATTGAGTTTTAACAAATGCATAGTGGTTATGATATATCATTTTTCTTTAATTTGACTAACTTACAAATCTTAATTTCAATATTTTTTAAGGGCTTTTAATGTTAAGCCCAATGCTGCTTATCATCTTACTCTTAGGGAAGTTTGTCCGGTCATTGAAGTTAGCTTGGAATGCACTTGATGTATTTAATAACCCCTCTTAATAAAACATACAATCGATCGCGAATAACAGGTTAGCGTGACATGTTCGTCATCAAAACGTGAGATTTTAAATATGGTTTAAGGTCAGTACAGGAAGCCTTAAATCTAACTTTAAATTTAAAAAATAAACCTAATCCGTTAATCTAACTCTTTTAGTTAAACCCAATCTATTAATTTAACTATTAGTTAAACATAATCCGTTAATCTAAATCTTAGTTAAACCTAAACCGGACACTTAAATGGCATCATTCTGTAAATGGTGGTTTGTCTTCTAGTCTCATCCTCATCACCCATGTATAAGAGACAACTACGCTAAAATTACAGAGATTTGGTACAACTCCCGTAAAATGAGTACGTTAAAAAAGACCCCAATGCTATGCTTCTTTCTAATGACGAACTCAGTCATAAGGAAAAGCATAGATAGCATTCGCTCATGATTATTTGTAAAATAAAAACACAAATCTTCATTATTTATACAATATAACATTCAATTAACAAAACGAAAAATATCACATTTCACTTGTGAATAAATTTTTCGGCAATAATCACATTACAATCGCCAGTGTACTAAACATGTAGTTTTTGTTTTCAAAATATCATTGATATATAGTTTACTTCTCACATCACGGCAAAACATAAAATGTCAGGAAAATAATACACAGGACCGGAAAATTTGATAAGATGCCAATATTTTATTAAAGTTCAAATTACCTACACCCAATATTGGATAACGTAAGATCCGATCACACAATCTATGAACTTGGGTGTTCCATTTAAATTAGATAAGAGGACAGATACAACTGCAGATAAAGTAAAGATAAAAAGAATAGAAATATACAATCTATAAATTAGTAGTTATACATTATTATTATGTATTGTAACAAACACATTTAACAGAAAATGTTATATTATTTGCTCGCACATTAGACTTGATTTTGTTAACCGACACCAATATTGGCAGCATCGGATATTTGATTTGATATGAAATAATATTCAACCTCAATTTTTTAATTTCTTCATTGATATTTTAATACATTTTGTGTTCTAAAAGAAGAATATTTACTGTAACCTCCACACCATAGAATTGATAATTCACCAAAACTAAGATAGAATCGGCGTTATTAATAAATAATAGCCGACCTTTTGTCTAGTTAGAAACAATCAAACGACAGAAATAAACTTTTAGTCGTTATTACATACTTGTAAATACTTATAGACACGTGTTCATGACCTGGAGAATTTTTAACCAAATTCGTTGGGAGGCTTTTAATGGATATTCTCTTTCACCATCAACGGTGATAATACATTCGATTTACAGCCATGCCTTGTTCCAATGTTATAAATATAAGTTAAAAAAAACGGTTTTTAAAAATATTTATTTTGAATGAAATCTACGTTAGGCCTACATGAAGGAAGATACATAAAAAATTTGGGATTTGATCAGCGCTACTGAATTATTACCAGAACTTTCCTTTGTTTTTTAACGATATATATAGTAGCGTGAAACTCTATTTGACCCACACCCGGATAATAACGAATACTTGAGTTTACACCTATGTTTGCTAGTTTTAATCTATGTGTTTAAAGTACAAGATGTTTGAACTGCCAATAAATAATCATTAAGAGTTGTAAAGCAGATTATTAACAAAACGGTTCAATAGATTGTGATAATTAACAAACTCTGATTTGTAGGCTTTTATTTATACGTATGTTTGCTCTTATACCTTGCCTGTTACCTGTTATGAATAAAATATCTACTAGACAACCTGTGTCTGTCTAAGCTCCCATTTTCTGGGTTGTATATCGACATGGGAAAATTATTCTAAATGACTCTTATTAGAAGGCCAATTACGTGCAAATCTGAAAAGTATATGATTGATTCTATCTTAATCAATCCGACCACTATTTAATCGAAAAGAATGAAGTTATCCGTGTAAAATCCCGGATCGATTTTCAATACACTATCAATCTACGCGATAACAAAAGGTCCATATCGCTGGTACAAAAGCAAAAACACCGAACACGAAATTACTCGCTTCCCGTCATCTATATCAATAATAGCTCTAGAATCATGGTTAATAGTAAAGAAAGTCACTATCTGGCAAAAGAGAAAATCATGAAAAAGAAAACCAAAATACTGCAGAATGTTTTAATGCGAAATTAGTGCCTATGTATGTATTTCTTGTAAGTTTTGTGTTTTGGGATTGTTTTCTTTTTGTTTTTGTTTTTTTACATTTTGATTATTTTTAAAATGTATGTAGTGATAAATGTAAAACTGAAGCAAATATTGAAAATACTGTTTTTGTTTTTCGCGTATGTTTTTGGAATATGTTTCGTGGTAACCACAGCTGAGAACTGCTGTCGAATTCCGTTTAGTATCACCAAGCTACGTTCAACGGTTTCATTTCCAACGGGACGTCGATAAAACTAGAGAGCCGTTGTCAAATAATCTCTGAAATGTAGAGGAATTCTTACATCTCATGATGTAACAGCCATTAACAAGACATTTGTGCCCTGGTGTGTTTCCTAATGTTGTCTTTTGATTAAGGTAGACTTACATAACTTTTTATACCCGATAAAGCGCAGACGCGACTCGTCTCAGTCAATTCTGCTTTAGACTGATTAACCCACTCGATGCCCCGCACATGCTATTTATTCCCAAACAAACTTTTAAATCTTTATTGTTGTCCGACGAGATGGCTGAGAGGGATTGTACCGATTGTTTCTATGTTTGAATTCGGTGTTATCCCCTACATAATTCTATGTTATAATTATATCCAGAAGTTGTACATCCATATCAGTCGTCATGTCTTACTAATTCACCAGCTTCTAAACGCCACTCAAACAAGATACATAATTCTACTTCACTGATATGACAGGCTGTCGACAGACGAAGAAAACCACCTTAAACGCAGCTGATAACCAACACCGAGAACAATCACATGACGTAAAACATGGCTTGCCTCGATCAGTTACGTGACAAGAAGAAAGTTCATCAAATTTCAATGACAATCAAGTCAACTAAAACGTCTCTCACCATCTGCCACGTGCCGAGGGGAATGCAGATCGTTCAACGCAAAGGTTAAAATGACTGTAAACACTTTGCCGTTTTCTCGGAAGGAATTTTGTCTGGGAAATAGTCTGTAGAAGCCATCTGGCTGGCTTATAAAGGAAACTCACATCCGAGATTTATTCAATGCTAACGAATCCTATGTCAATATTGTTACTAGTTTTATCACAAAAATATCCGTTACTAAATCAACAGTCAAACAGAAGCTGTTTTATGTTGATGTAAGAGAGCATAGAAAACGTGTGAATTGTTGAATAAGTTGCTAACAGAGGCACTCGGCAGTTTAGGTCCTGTCTCTCAGTTTTGGTTCAGCACACAGCTGTTCTCCTTATAGACAGATTGCTAGAATGTTGGAGTATCTGCGAATAGTTGTCTGCAATTGTCTCCCGTGAGATTTCATCTCCTTTAATACATCAACCGATTTTGCTAAAAGAACGCCCAAGTCATCAATTGGTAGATTTAAACGTATATTTGCGCTATTATTGTTCTGTGGAAGCCAAGTGGCGCCGATCGGAGAAGAAGCTGGTTAAACCAATTTTTCTGAGGTTAAATGACCAAATATCTCATTGTTCTGATTGATGATTCCTCACAGCATCTTGAGACCAAAGTTAAAATAATAAATTAGGATGTTTACCATAAATTTCTATTATTCTGCGAAGATAAATAATTCGTGATGAGAATTATTTTTCTTTTGACTACTTTTACAAATTGTTTTTTGATATTGTAAACCCGGATCGAACTGCCGCCTTATCACGTCCAGCGCGACTCTTGGTATGCTTTGCTATAATAGATTGTAATCCAGCCTCGACTTTGCGGCTGTTCTGGTAATTCCGAGACTGTGAAGTAAACCTGGCATTCAAGGAATTGCGGACGGGTTCAGTTACAACGTTTATCGACTGAGAAGTCTGCTTTTAAATTATAATTAGGATATTTTTGTTTTCCTCGAGCCGCTTCCGGTCTCTGAAAATGTTGGTTTTGGCACAACTGATAGCCTATACCTACATGTATATAGGTAATTCCTCTAAATTCATTGTATAAACAATGCGTAGATCTTCACTTGTACAGACATGTACCGGTACGTCGACACAACGGACTTGTCTTGGTATGTATGCCACATTGATATATATGTGTCACTTGTGCATTAATAAATATTTATTGTCGTTTACATCGTTTGTTCTCAATTGCATTCTTCGATTAATTCCGGATAAACGGCTTCCTCCTGTCATCTGTAACAAAATGACACGGTAAACCCCAACCCGAGCTAATCAATCCCCAAATCACTCACTTGTTCAAGATATAAACGACCCCGAACTTACTATAGAAATTGATAGTTTGGTTGGTTTTACCACAGTTAAAAATATCTACTTTACCATCGATAAGTTCAATGGCATCAAACTATTGTTGAGATACATTTTTTGCATGGTCACTGTGATACATCATATTTAAATCTGGCATAGATTCCATGAAAACACCCGAGACCAGTAGCATTATTGTCATTTCTTTGATTGATTGGTAGCGATCATCTTTTTTCGAAACATACATTTTTGAAACAAAGGGAAATGGCATATTTTTCGGAGTAAAAGTTTGAAACATTTATCAGATTGATTCATCGGATAGTATTCCATACTTTAGTTACATGTAAAACATTTCTGTTACCTCTGACTACATTCCACACATTACAATATCTGGAAATATTTCAAAAGCCAGTCACATGTGATCACATACAGATCACCTCTAGCCACATTCCGCTCAATGATATGTCTTGCCATATTTTTGGACCAGTTACATGTGATCACATTCTTGTTACCTGTGATCGTATTCATTAGACCTGTTGCATGTAACCGCTACGTGTGGTCACATTTCATGGAACCGTTACATTCCACTTATTTCCGAACACATTGCGCACAGTGATATATCGGTACAGACTCCAAAATGCTTTTATATCAAACAATAGGATAGTTACATATGATCATATTTCATAGAGCATTCAGTTATCAGGGACGACAGCGCTTATATACTCAATAAAGAAACCATATTTAAGCCGTCCCTGATAAGTCATAGCAACAACTTCAAAAACACATTCAAAAAGTTAAAATCAGCAAATATATAACTTTCCGCAAAACTTGGACGTCATCCCTGCTGATTTAACAATAACGGGGTTTACGATTTATGGAAAATCAATACACTGTTTGGTTTAAAAGATACTTTATCAGTACTATTTCGGTGGTTTTGTTTTTCAAATGATAAACTTTCTCCCAAAATACAAATATAAACCTCTCTCGTTGCTCTGCTGTAAATGTTGCCATTTTTGTTTCTTCTTCTTGACTAAATGAGACACTGATGATTACTTTACATCATTCAGATATCATCCAGTCTGCTTTTCCGGAGGACTTATTTGTTTAGAGGGTAATAAATAGACCATCATGCCCTGTGCTTAAAGCCATTTATGTATGAAAGCGCAAACGTGCCAAATATAAATGTTGATATTATCGTCTGTGTTTCTCACATACATAATGAATCATTGAGTACTTCAAATGATTCAGAGCTCATAAAGTCAGCCATCGTTCCCTACACTAATTTGTTTGGGTGGAATTAAATTTACCGAATTGCCCTGTATCTCAAGTCGGTAATCATTTGACGACGAAGCTTACTCAACGGAAATGGGCATCGGAGCAATTTAAAAGAATCCATAAAATTCTAATAGTTACCAATAAAAAAACAACATTCGGTTTCCCGACAATCTGTTTTCCCGACAATCAAGTATCAGATTATTCCGAAGAAAAGCAGTCCACAAGGTAAATACAGGGGCTCGATAATTTAAACACCATCAAATAAATAAAACGGTTTATTTTTTCAATTTCTATCAAAATACTTTGAGACGTTTTTCAGGGATTGTTAATCATAGATGAATATAAAATAAATAGGTTTTACAAAGAAACTACACACAATTCGATGTCCACTCTTTTATGAACATACATACTCAATATGCTAATTTCAATCAAATCTAGAAAAAAATCGAGTTGTAATTTAACACACAGTTGTTCGGTTCGATATTTGTATGAAATAATGTTAGAAAGTCCATTCAACAAAATCTGGACCTTGATGTGAACATGTGTGTTTTAGTAACCTCTTTCGTTCAATGTTAATAAGAAATGAATTATAAATGATGTAACAAGGTAATTATGTTGTACATGTAAACAACAGGACTAATCTGTACAGGAAATAGAAAACAAATAGGTATTTTCTCACAATAACCAACAATCAGTTCAACTTCTATTAGACTGCGGTCCAACAGAAAATCAATAAACAAATCCTTTTGAATACACATTCAGTGTGTGTATTTTAGTCCCTGTCAAGTGGTTCCGATATTTATGACAGAACGTGTTTATTTTTATCTGTTATTCTTTATGGTCGCTAATCTGTCAGGGCCGGAAATTGCTCCGCATTGCATGAGATTTGAAATAAGGAATTTGTTGATTGTTAATTGAAAAAGTTTGCTGTACTTGAATGTACAAACAATGAGTAATTGCTAAATGTAATTTCCAAAGATAATTTGTCTCTCAGGTACAGGGAGTAGGTACAATGGTCATGATTGATAAAATTTCAGGTCTAATTTTTTTCTGAATGTCGGCGGTGTAGGGGCTTTAGCTTGAGCCAGAGGTCTTAAAAAACTAACTTTGACCAATGTGGAGGGTTTAAACATCATTCTAACCCGAAAAAAGACAGAAAAACAACTCTCCCGCGGCCCCAAAAGTGGCTATTCCTAATTTCCCGTTTGTATGCAGTAAACTGTCAACAACCAATCAGAAGTTGCCTCCCCTGGCATCGCGTGCTTCCATGACAGCGCCATCACTCAGCTGTGATGGAAAACAACGAAAAACGCCCCAGAAAAAGTCTTCCAAAACAATTTTTATGACATTTTAATGCCATTAGTTATAGCGATTGTGAATTAGACATGTTTTAAACTATGTTCGCGACCAGTAATTTCCCATTACTGCTATTTATTTTATCAAGTTAAAAAAAAAAAAATTTAGTGTGGAGACGGCCATGTTTGATTTTTTTAGTATTGGAAACTGGTACATGGGCAATCGCACGCTGGGTTGTAACGTGTGTTTACCCCCTTGGGAATTAAAATTATCACAACGCCACAAGTTTGTTTACGGAATAATGAAATTATTAATTTAAAGAATCGGCTGTTTTTGTCTTCGAGATGGATTTTAACTATGTGTATGCTCATGCAGTGCGAGTCTGTAAAGACAGGGAGTCGGAACTGCGATAAACAGAGCGGTCATTGTTATTATGTATATTTGCACCAGGCACATAAACCCGTGGAGGGTTAGAATACTAAAACAGTATGCTGCCATCCCTTCCTATATACTGAGTCAGTATATTTTGTCTGTCTTTATACTACAGAGAAATTAATATTAACACAATATACATTCAAACAAAAACACAAACCAGCTTCTGTTCTGAAAGATAATAACTATATGTTGATTATTTTCAAGAACACAGGATTGCCGGACTAGTGCTTACTTAAAAAAAAAGCATTTAGTATTTTTGTATTTTACTAATATAGGTGTCTTTATAACCTACTCACTATACATCCAGATGATACTGACTTGCGCAATTGTGATTTTCTATAGAAACGTTAACAAATATCGCTACAGTCTCATGTCCATTATACCGGATCAAACAAGTCTACACTAATATATCGGCCATGAGATCAAATATATTTCTGAATTTACATCAACTAACCTATTTAACCATGTTTTGTCTAGCTTCCGGTAAACATTATTATTATTATAAACTTACAATAATTAAATTTGTATTAGGAACTGTAAACTGCCTTGGTTAATTTTAATGATTTGTAATTTTATATGATCACGATTTCTATCAACGAAAATGATAAATTTGTTAAATACAACAGGACGTTTTCACTAGAAAAATTCTAATTGTAGGTTATTTTTCTTCAAGGCAATTTATATCTATATCACACCATTTATTATTTTATCACGCAATTAAACTTTGTAGTATGTAGATGACCATTACATAATAAAGTCATTTAGCTATACTCTCAACAGTCTATAAGACACCATCAATTACCTGATGTGACGTAACCAGAATATAATCAGCTATATATATATATCTTGGCCAAATATAATACTCTCGATCAGCAAACAAAACAACCATGTAACCCATGACCAGTGGTAAAAGAGGGATAGTTTCGATTATCATTATTTTTTTGGTTTTCGATTTTTGTCACCTTTAATACGATAATGCAATAATGCAATGAATCAGTTGGAAAACTGAAAGCCAGTAACCGAGCGGCTTTTGTCTTATTCCGCTTTAATATTATAATTTACACGTCGTATTTATTTCTTCGTCTGTTTCCTTAGCAACCGTTAAATTTTCCTGTCCGCCAATGAAGATATAGATGAAACTTTATCAGTCTGTAACCCTCTAAAACACTATGGTTCTGGCGCCGTACAAATGCAGACCAACCTGTTACCCATCTATTTACCTAGTTTTGCTTTTACACAGAGGTACTCTTAGACAAACGGGTTTATGTTCAGGTAACTTACCAAACAATCTTAATGTTTTTCTTCCACCAATGAAGACACACAGAGACTGTTCATCATGATGCAGATAAATCCGATAAAGCACAAAGTACACTGTAGTTCTGACAGGGGAACATATAATTTTTTGTACAAAAAAAAAAAAAAATTGTTTATTTGTTAGTTTAATTGGGGTTTAGCGCTGTACTTAAAGTTATGTCACCTACATGACGGCGTGCCAACCCAATGGGTGAAGGAAACCATTTCGACACAATAGACAACACAGGACAAGTCACATGACGTAATACAATGAGAACATAAAAAGATCGGCTTCACATCATCAATTTGCTCTTTAATTTCAGTGTATACAACCTCAAAACAACTGTTCCAAGTATATTTCACCCGTTTTTCCTTTTCAAATTACCTTATTTTAAAGGTTTTCTATAAAACATACATGTAAATAACCTTCCCAGAACTAATAATTAATAACAACACTAATACTACTAACAATTCAAAAGACCAACGTACAAGCTGACGGACGGATAACATCAATGAAACAAATCTAACAAAGAATGATAGAAAAGCATCAGCATATTCTAAATGTGTTAACAGTGGTGGTGCTCTTTTAGCTTTGCTACTTTAGCTGTGAACTTCTGTTGGATTCTACACAGAAACGTCTGTATCCGGTAACAACCGCCGAGTGTCTGATTTCAAAATGACCATCAATAAAACTCCAGAGATCTTTTCAAATAAATTCTGACAGCTACAGTCCTTTTCCCGTCTTTTGATGGAGATATTTATTGACTTCACTGTGGAATCCACGGAATCGCCTTTGTTTGTGAACAGTGATCGTGTGATGTGTTTTGTGAAAGCAAGTATGTGATAGCGGAAATGTGTGCTAGAGTTTAGTTGTTGACGTCAATTACCTCGTGACATATAGGTAGAATCTTTATTAAGAAAACGGCAGGCCGTTATAGTGACCCACTGTTTGTTGTATTCCCATGTTTTCGATCTGTCTTCAGCCATTACCAATATTATAATCAAAAATAATGATTTATGAACCTGGTTCTGAATTACTTATATAAACAAATTGCAAGGAAGCCTTATTTTGTCAAAGATGTGAGTTACAGCCGTTAGTGTAAAATAATCGAAGAACTAAATAAATCAACAAAACAGAGAGAATTGACTTAATAATTGAATTAATCAGTTAAACACATACTGTTGAATTCAAATAAGTATTCAACTAGAATTTTTTCAAAAGAATATGTCGAAGAATGTGTCAATTATAAATCAGCTAGTGTAATAGCTTTTCAGAGGAAAATCAAATCTACGGATAATTACTTGGAGCTACACTTTCTTTACTGGAATATGAACGCTCTCGACAAAAAGTAAACATAATGGTTTGATTGTTAATCTAACCTCGCTATATCCATTACGCTAAAACAACTTAATATAAATAACAAGAGATTCAAACAAAACACTAAACTTCCCCGATGCTGTGATCAGGCGGGTTTTGAGGGCTTTTCTAACACGGACAATGATGGTAAACAAGCCGTAATCAAGGAAATCCCTCAAAGAAAACATTGATTAACTACTGTGAAAATATGACAGTTTAGGATAATAGCATACCAAGTACCTCTGAGATGGACAGACTATACATTCATTTAACGAAACAGAGATGGCGTTTACCATTAAGTGCAGCTGCTGCAGCTTGATGACGATGGTGCCGGCAAAGGTACTTAAAACAAATTTAAACCAACTCAAATGTTGATCATTACCGAGATCTTTACCCACTTCTATTTATATAATGACGTCACTTGATATCTATGTTTCCTGACTTTTTCTATTATCCAGACCCTGCACCACTCTGCATACCACTGGTCAGTGTTAAACGGACTTCTCTTGAGCCCGTATATTCTGAAAAAGAATTTAAGAGGCAATTTATCATGTAGTCTGAATATCAGATTTTTTGTCTTTTTACAAAGTGGATATTTACAGTATTTTCGCTATTATGTAAATTGTACAGGTTGAAAACCGTCCGGGAATCGAACCACGACCCTCAGGGTTAGGCACCAAATCACCATCAGTAAATGCCAGCTACTTAAACCACTCAGCAACCTGACTTCTACAAAATAGAATATAAATGAGCTGAAAGCATTGTCACTGTCCTACCAGATGAATGTGAAAGTGAATGTCCACTACCTAGATTCCAGCTGATTAACCCTCTGTTGTTGTGGACGAGATGGGTCACGATGGTGTTTTCCACTCACACATCTGTATCCACCAACAACTGCGGAAGGTTTGATTTCAAAGCTGTCGTCAATAAAACTCAAGAGGTCTTTTCGATTAAACGCAGACAGCTACACGCCTCTTCACGTCTCTTGATGGAGAGATGTATTGACTATACTGTGAGAATATAGAATTGACTGAATGGTAAACAGTAAAGGTATAGGGGCGAGTTGATCGAGAGCTGCCGAATTGAATCCGCAATAAGATGACGTCACGTCATGTTTTAGGTCTGCAATCCACTTTTAGCGATTCAACCTGCTGTAAGCGACTTATCGTCTTTCGAGAAACTGGGAACTGTGTGATAGAAAAATGCGGTGTATGAAAGTAAAAATGTTTGCTATCAGTTCGTGCCGAATTCAACCGAGTAAGGATTATTATGGACTGAGTCTTACAGTCGACTTCAGAATATATATTGCAAAAACTACAAAAATATATTAAAGATGACCGTCTTTGCTTCAAACAACTGCAGTATTAATATTTCCCATATTACGATATTACTTTCATTTTAACAACCTGTAACATTTAATACTTTACAATTAAACTTGATTACCGGGGATGATTTATGTTTGAATTATGCAGATTTAACGACGTACCCAATCCTTTTTCACGTCAAGGCAAAATTCAATTCGATTTGCTTCATTTTGTTTCCAACCAACCCCAGAAGAAATATATTCTGTCTAATTGGTTACGTGCATTAGGCGCTAACGAGACCAAGATTAACGGTAATAGATTGTATTGTATAGAGCATGTAGAGCTATACCCCCCTTCCCTGCGTCACCCATCCTTTTGAGCAGTGTGGTTGTAACAATTCTATCTACATGTATTAACTGCTGTCAAGTAGGCCTTTTTTCACAGTAATTATAGTGTCGAGGAATCTGTATATATTTGATACAGTGTTTATCAAGAAGTCAATAAAGAATGTAAAAAATAGACCCGTTTAAAACAAATACCACAAAACCAACTGGAAACAAATAGAATAACTCAATCAGCTCCAGGCCACTGCATAGCACGACCTGACATTTCATTGAACAACAATTTACCGGAGGTCTTAGAATGGTTAGGTGGGTATTTAAGCTGTATGCTGGAGTTATGTTCTTTGTGATAAATCTTGTCGAATATTCTTCCATTTAAAGAAAAACTGCACATAATTAACTTCCGTCGACAAGCTAACTTGACATTTGACAAAATGATTGAAACAAATTATCTTTTGAGTTGAACTGTATTAACATCTGATGGGATCTACTCCGTCAAACAGTTTCGTAAGAAATAAAAGAATTTCGTTCATGTTGTATACAACACCTATACACATTACAGATGAGTTTTTCTCAAAGCAATTTCATATCCTTGGAAAACATTTAATCGAAAACCGCTTCAAGCAAAGAGACAGCAGGAAAGCCTCATCGATCTGTCCGAGTAGATGTGTAATGGAGCAATCCGGGATCCATACCAACCCTGTATGCCGACATTGTTAATATCTTTGTTTAAATAAATATCTATGCCTGGATGGTTGGTCTTATTCTGATTTATTATTATAATTCCACATGTCGTATTTATTTCTTCCTCTGTTTCCTTAGCAACCGTTAAATTTTCCTGTCCGCCAATGAAGATATAGATGAAAACTTTATCAGTCTGTCACCCTCTAAAACACTATAGTTCTGGTGTTTTGGGGTGTATCGCCGTCCTTAAGGTTATGCCACCTACATGACGGCGGGCCAACCCAATGGGTGAAGGAAACCATCCTGGACGAAACTAATAACTAATAGAGGCAATACAGGAAAAGTCACATGACGTCATCCATTGACATCACAACAACTGTTCCAAGTATATTTCTCCCTTTCTTCGTATATCAAATCGCCCTATAGAAAAAGACCCTTCACAGAGCAAATAATTCTCCGAGTTCTGAGAAGAAAACTTACAATTCAATAGGCCAATGTACAAGCTGATGAACGGATAATACAATGAAACAAATCTAACAAAGAATGATAGAAAAGCATCAGCATATTCTAAAGGTTTTAACAGCAGTGCTCTTTTAGCATTGCTACTTTAGCTGTAAACTTCTGTTGGGTTCCACACAGAAAGGTCTGTATCCGGTAACAACCGCCAAGGGTCTTATTTCAAAATGACTAGCAATAAAACTCCAGAAGTCTTTTCAAATAAATTCTGACAGCTACAGTCCTTTTCCCGTCTCTTTTTGGAGAGATTTATTGACTTCACTGTGGAAACCACGGAATTGCGTTTTTTCGTGAACATTGATCGTGCAATGTGTTTTGTGAAAGCAAGTATGTGAAAGCGGTAATGTGTGCTAGTGTTTAGTTGTTGACGTCAATTACCTCGTGATATATAGGTAGAATCTTTATTAAGAAAACGGCAGGCCGTTATAGTGAGTGACCCACTGTTTGGCGTATTCACTCGTTTTCGATCTGTCTTCAGCCATTATCAATATTATATAATCAAAAATGATGATTAACGAACATTGTTCTGAATTAATTAAACAAATTGCCACAAAGCCGACTTTTGTCAAAGATATGAGTTACAGCCGTAAGTGTCAAATAATTGATGAACATAATAAATAAACAACAAAAAGGTAAACAGAGAATTGACTTAATAATTGAATTAATCAGTTAAACACATACCGTTGAATCCAAATAAGTATTCAACTAGAATTTTTTCAAAATAATATGTCGAAGAATGTGTCAATTATAAATCGGCTAGTGTAATAGCTTTTCAGAGGAAACCCAAATCTACGGATAATTACTTGGAGCTACACTTTCTTTACTGGAATATGAACGCTCTCGGCAAGAAGTAAACATAATGGTTTGATTGTTAATCTAACCGCGCTATATCTATTACGTCGTGTTTATAGGCGAAGCGCTGAAACCACTTAATATAAATAACAAGAGATTAAAACAAAACACTAAACTCCCCCGATGCTCTGATCAGGCGGGTGTTGAGGGCTTTTCTAACACGGACAATGACGGTAAACAAACCTTAATCAAGGGAATCCCTCAAAGAAAACATTGATTAACTACTGTGAAAATATGACAGTTTAGGTTAATATGATACCAAGTATCTCTGAGATGGGCAGACTATACATGTATTTAACGAAACTGATATGGCCATATGGTGACGTATTATGGTGACAGAATCTTGTATTTCAATATGCCACAGTCTGTCCTTTTTTGACAACTGAAATAAAGGTTGCAATTCTCCATCTTGAATTAAGATTTACTTTTTCCTTTTATTTGGACCACCACGAAATAGCCTCAAAGGTTTTTCAGTATCATTTTTTTTATTTTAGATAAGCTATTGATAATATTTCAACAAACACCGTAAGATCGTTACTAGAATCCCGTAGAATTTGTATGGTGCAATATCTACACAACAATATACGTAAATTGAACGTTAGGGTAAAGTTAATGTAAAGTAGTTTAAACAACGATAGATTTTCCAGTCTGTATTTGAACTCACGACCTGATATTAAAATGAGACAATCGACATGTGACAGATCTGCCTCAAGTCGACATGTGCCTACT
>JARFOD010075540.1:0-20886 GCA_031763545.1 Mopalia muscosa
CCCCCTCCCCCTCCAACGCCTTCCATCAACAATTCTTGTCCGGGCATCTTTTCCGTCGTATCTCGGGGCGCGATTAGGGTGCACATGTCCTAGAAAGTTAGAATAGCTTAGGGGGGACGATTTCTGGCGGAAAATTTCCCAGTGGGTGGGGCTGGGGTGGTCCTAGTGAGGTATATGCCGTACACAGGGTACAGAATGTATGACGATATAGAGGTGGGAAGAGGGCTGCTAGTTGTCTGATCAATTATTTGGAGACTCCGCATTTTGCTCATAGAATAGCATGTGGGATGTGAGGTTCGAAACAGATGCTTCCAAAAATGTATCAGCCTTCCAACATATTCAGTAAAATTTAATGCTTTTCCAACTATATCTCAATAAATGTTTCTAAATCACACCTTACAAACTCTTTGGACACATTTTCACGCCTCGTTCGTTAAAGTAGAGAAATAGTGCTGAGATTTACCGCACTTTTGACCCATCCCAAAACAGCTGCACAATCGCCAGATCATGATATGCCAAGTTACCAGTTCATTAGTAAGTCTCAAACACATCCCACACGTACCGTTCAGCGTTTACAGGAGTGTGACTAAATGACATAACAGCTTGAAAAATCCCAAATACAGAGCCTGATTCGTTACATACTCACTAATCCCTTGACACTGCACTAGTCAGCTTAATTCAGCAAATTCCAATGCCCCTAACCTCTCATAAACAAAGGTCTCTGTTAGAATTGTTAATGATTACGCAACTCGCCCTAAGCTGCCCTTTACGAAAAACGTTTGCAGGAATCTTGCTTAATCAATCCTGCACTTAGTGTCCAAAGGTTAACGACACAGTTTCTTATAAAAAAGAACATTTTTAACTTCAATGGATACCCAGCACCAATATATTACGACGTGGACACACTCGTACTTTTCCGTCTGACCCGAATAAATAATAAAACCCGAGGTATATGTTCCTTTGTCATTTGATGCTTTTCTCTGCTGCGAAATATGGAATAGTTTTGATAAGAGGCCATAATGAAGATTTTTTTATAAATATCTTTTCATGTGAACTTTAAAATTTACTTCGTTTTATTCGATTTAGTGCCATTGTATATAAACAAAGATCATCACTGATCATTTCATATGATAAGTTCCATTTTATTATCAGTATTGCGCTAATATCCAGTTATTCAAACGATAAACTTCTGTCCCCTGTATACTATAGTGCCTTACAAATTTGGATTTCTAAATCAGAATTAGTCTGTATAAATCCAGTTGAACGCACAATATACTGCTTAGCTTAACAATATTTCTTTTGTAAATATATTATTTGCTTATGAAATTACCATTTTACCAGATGCTGATAAAGTTCTCTGAAAGCCATAATATGACCTCTGTCTTAAGAATATGGGTAGTATGCGTTATAAAACAATTAATTAATGGACGTCTGGTAACACTCTTGTAATTGTATTAATTACGAAATTCGGTTCATAACATTCGGATCTCAAAAGAATAAAACATGGTAATGTTATTTTATATTACTAAGTGCAATGATCCGGTTTTCTCATGTGTAAACTATCCGTCTGTGAGAAATAAGGGAGAAGAGATCTCAATGTTTATTATCCAGGTGTAACAACAAGCGAGTAATCTAGAGCAACAGAACGAGATCAACCTTCCTCAGTGTGAGTCAACGCACGGCCTATGGCTTCATTGTGCAATTTGCTTTATCATAGTTGTTAAAAGGGGGTGATTACTAAAACCTGGAATTAGTGTCCAATGAAATTTCAAAATGTAATAACAAGTGTTTCTTTACTTCAGCTAAACATAGAAATAAGCTAGTGAAGACAATCGAAAAACTTTTCTCATATTAATACATCAATAAAAAAACTATTCAAAACTTGAAGGGATTAGTATATACTAATCCCTACTAAAACTTAAGTTTTGAACTGGTATGAATTTAATGTGAATACATTTCTGTAAGAATTTCAGAATTTCTGTATTGATATTTTAATGTCAGTAATTTTTCTTTATTGTCTTCACTAGCTTCAAGCCGTATGTTTAGCTGTAGTAAAGTAACGCTTGTTATTATATTTTGCAATTTCATGGTCGACTGTCTGGAACATTGAACGAAAGAACGACCATGGCAGCAATGTACACCATGCAGTGTCTATCTTTTTGTTGAAATCGTATCTTAACTCGCGATACCCTTTGTCTATATACATGTGTATGCAATTTTACAATTGTTCAAAAACAAATAACAGTAAATTTAATTTTAAATGGCTATCGGTTGCTGGAATCGCGCAGTTGAAGTTACAGAAAAACAGCACATGTTTCCATAAGTTAATATAACATTGTTACTGTGCCTGTACCCTGGCCTCTTAAAGCACCCTTATATTTCTACAACCAGCTTAAACGATATTTAGACAAATACCACAGGTTTAACTTAGCAGTTTAACGATTGAGCGCATTCGCCGCAACTGTTATTCCCCTGTATTTTAAACAGTAGGCCTTAAGTGATTTGTTTTTTTGTTGCGACATTTCACCGGTTCCATAAGTACTTCTTTAACTCTTTATTATCATCTCATCTTAGCTATTTTAGCTGACATGTTTGTAACATTATTCTAAAATGTTAAAAAGTTGTTACATTTACGATTAATGCGATGTGTTTCATTACACACAATTAGTTATATATCCATCTTTTACCTTTTAAAATCTTGCTTTTGGCGAATGTAGTTTATGTTTTCCAACGTTTACTTTGTGGAGTTTAATCGTTTGTGGTTTCCTGCCTCTGTAGTGACGAAGTTGATTCAGTTCGGATTTTTATCGGAGAATTGTTGATTTTTTCTCCGCTAGCTTCAACAGAATCGCCATTTTGTGACAGAATTGGAAGAATAATTTGGCCGAAATTTTGACTCACAACTAAAATATGTACCTGATTATATTCAACATCCACGCATTTTCAAAACCAACAGGTGTTTTGCGTCTTTGTGTCTTAAGTGTAGGATGTCACGATGACTTGTATAGTGTAACGTGCACGCTGCAGGTAACTCGTTTTGTTGTAGTAGGGTTTAACTTTTAGTTGTTCAACACCGTCGAAACAAGTCACGTAATGTGCGTTGTAATGGTATGTAACCTTAAGTAAATATGCAGGAGAGAGAATGGAGAACTATAGTGATGGTGAATACAGTGAGGTAGCATACTTGATTCTAATAAACACGCAGAAGAAATCGCTTAATCTGAACAGAAAGGTTTATGTACTATCCAAGTTAAGAGATCCCGTTATGTTTTCCGAAAAGAGGTTAAATTTTACTTACCGTTTTCTGAAATTGATGGTTAGTTCAATGTTGTTATCACCCGAAAGTCTTCCCCATGGTCCGGAGGAGTTTTTCCAGTGAGGTAAACCATCCAAATAAGTGGTGATAATGAAACTGATGAGAAGCGTGTGATCAAGCGACAGGCACTCTAACATGTCATCCCGAACAGAGCCCGTTTGTTTGTTGGCCTATTTCAATCCCGATTGGCTGGGCAAAACCAAAGAAAGTTGTCAGTGTGTACTTTGGATTGAGAAGAAAGCGCTACTCTACGTTGGGAAGGAGCTATTGTTTTAAGCATGCGCGTTCTCCTACCAAACTGTTTCTCCCTGTCTGTCCTGTTTTTTTTATTATCAAGATGTCTTAAGTACATCTCACACGCCCGTTAAACTGGCATAAACTTACGGTATTTACATTATTTGGGATAACTCTTTCTTAGTTTGAACAATTTTGTCTTAGCAAAATTTTGTAGGCTTGGATCTTGACGGGATAGTATCCTCCCAGCCACAGTGCCAGTCTTTCAGACACTAAATCGCCAGCAGTAAAGGATGCCCATGCACCTAAACCACTTATTTGGCTAAGAACAGTGTGATCCAAGCACTGGCATGCTGTCTTTATTTCTCACTAAAGGAATATTATTTTTAAAACTAGGCAAAACATAAATCGATCAACAATAAACATACCAATCAATCGAGCCTAGACCGATAACCAGTCTGCCTGTTTGGTTCTTATCCTCCACGATTTTGTTAACAATAAAATGATCAAACTTAAACCTGTTCCCCTTTAAGTTAATAAAGGTTTAGTTTTAAATGGGCCTAATCAGCATCCTATTTCACTTCAGTCCCTGCCTTTGACTTACACAGTTCAGAGATCACGAAGAATATTAGTAATGAACTGTTACAAAACTCTCAAACACCCTTGAAGACCAATGCTATTTCACTCAAATTGTTGACCTGGGTACCTCTCATTGTTATTCCAGTCGTCATATATTATATGACAAGTGTATGTCTAGTGTGTGTTTATCGTTTGCAATCCCCCAGCACTCCATACAATTCGATTCTGTGACACCATCTTATTTGACTGTGTCAACTGATATTTTTGGAAAGTAGTCGACAGTGGAATTTGTGTCTTTTTCGTTGTTTATTATCAGTTGAGCTAATACCGTTCCTTCTATAAGAATGGTGTAATCTACAGTCATAACTGCAATTCCCTCATTATGGAGAGCGAATGGCGTCTTTATGCGAAATTTTAGGAACTGCATTCAGTGGTTAGCGTGTCTGCTTACTTTTCTTACTTCGATGTACCGTCAAAGTCCGTCCGCCTGTCGACCATCAGGTATAAGAGTGAGTCACACGATGTTGCTCCGGTTATGGTGATAGGGTCAATTTTAGAAGGTTTCCTCTCGGATTTCCTCCGTATTTAAGCGATTCACAGTGTGAAATGGACACTCCATCATATAGGTGAAATGCACTTGAGTACGACGTTTATCACCAATCCTCAACCCAGCAAACAAATAATCAACTAGGCTGAGTGTTAACGTCTTAATGAAAAGACAACATTATTGAAGCCAGCTTTTCTATAGTTATCATGTACAGTTGACAAATTCCAGACATCAGCAGAAACAAAAATCCTGAGTTTTCGGTACATGGTTTTAACGTACTCAACTTCTTCAAACGATACCAGTATATCATTCGCCTCAATTATAGAGTATATGGCACCAACTTATGCTTGCATAGGCTATTATACTTTCCTGGATCTAATTATGTTTTCGAAAGTTTCATAAGAGACGGCCTAATGCAGCAACCAAAATTCCTTTAATAATCTCGAAGGACTCAGACACAGAACTATTAAGAATTTGGGGCTGTAAAGTTTGGTGGCGAACGAAAGTCAACAGCTTTACGTCAACCAATTAATGCCATAATATATGTTTCACTCCTCTGTGCATACTTGTGGTATCCTATATTTTAGTGTAGAATTTATGTTTTTTATTTTCGTTCAGATCAAATTAGTTTGTCAATGAGAACATGACATATCACTAGCGCTTTTCGCAATTTATACTGGATACGATCAACGGTATTCTAATACAACCAAAGTAGTACAAGTTACTTACTGTATCTATACGTAAAGTTAATAAATATAAGTAATGAGGCTATTTATTTTTTGAATATGTGTTGTGATTTGTTTCTGGTTCGATTTAATCATGATAATAATAGTTACAAACATGTCAGAGGTCAGCAAGTTTGCCCTCAGCTCGTCTGGGTTCCAGAGCGCACTTTGAAATCTTTTGCTTTAAGGAGGACGGATAATCACTGTGTCTTCTCGGATGCCTTCTATAACGCTGATAAATCATATCCTCATCTAGATCACGCCAAAGTAATTCATAAACAAACATAGGCTCATTTGAAGGCAAAGTGAATTTTACAGAGATATCTTAACGACATTCTATAATGATATTTCAAAACTAAAACTTGCTTTCATATCATATCTGATCGGGCTTATTTAGGATGTATCGTCGGTCAATCGGTCTGTTCATTTGTGGCGGGGACGTGCGAACCAACGGGACAAGTCAGTGCCCGTCAGAGAGCCACTGTCCACTTCTGAAGGACTCAACGGAAAATAGTCCCTAACAATCCACCAAAGCCGGCATTAAGCCAGTAGTTTCAGAACATTTATATACAAAGGCAACATACACGCATAAGTGCAAGAGGATTTTCTTCTCTTTACATGTTGCTGCCAATATAGTAATTAATACCTTATAATGCAGTTCACATTGGTGCTAAGTCTATTCCGTTTCAGCAATATAATAAGCGATCACCAAAGATGTCCTTGAAAAGTGCCAAGTGTTTTTAGACTGTGTAGAAATAAAGCCCAAGAGCAATAAAGTATAAATAACAAATAAAGTATAGTTAGTGCAAAAATGTGAGAGGTTCTAGCTCATTCGTTACAATGTTCTTTAAGACTGAAATCAAATGCCCCAATACGGACTGGGCAAGTCGTTGTCACACAAGTGTAATTTCAAATACATATGCTTGACGTTATTTCCTGATAAACATATACTAAGTTGCCATTTTTTTCCCTTCTGAGAAAGACTCTTTTGAAAGATCGCCGGATGCAAAGTTTAACTGCACTTTGAACTTTTTACGGCAACATTTGCATAGTGGAATGCGAAGGGTGACATACCAAGAAGATCTTAAACATTCATAAAAACACAGAGAAGCGATAAATAATAAAGAGAATAATAGTCGCGTGCGCACTCATGCACTTTCGTCTTTTTGCCATGAATGTTTAATCTCAAATCTTTGATCTTGCTAATAAAAATAAAAAATATCACTTAAACATTTCTCATCATCAATATACACTTTCCAGCGCGAGTGTCTACAAACGTTATCATTGGCTATATGTCACGAACAGATAGTTTACAACCTTAGAGCGTTTTAGAAGAAGAGTTCATGTCCGAATCAAATTAAACAAAGTCATTGTTTATTAGGATCGAGTCATGTAGTTTACCAGACGTGTTCTATCTAGGTGCAGTCTGACTCCGCCTGTCCCAACCCAGGTTCCCTGGGAGGCCAGACATGTAAAAGGCAGAAGCTGCACACCACAATGAAAACAATGCTATTTTTTTGCCAGATAGCGGAGGTTATATTGTCAGCTTCATATAAAACAATATTTTTGTATTTCACATTGTTCAAGTGCTCCGTTAAGGCACCCGAAATGAATCCAGATGTTGAGCGCAGTTTCATGTAAGACGTCCCTGTATTGTCTGGTACATTAATTCATGTAATATGAGGTGATACACGCCTGGTCATGTGCCAATAAAATGTTACATTTTAATAAGCTGTTTTTTTAAAATTAAAATGGCACACCGAAATGAATCCAGCTGTGGAGCGCAGTTTCCTGCAAGTTTTCACTGTGTTCTCTAGCTCATCATTTCATGTGGGCCCAATAATAGGTGACACACGCGTGGTGATTTGACAAATAAATGTTACGTTTAATAAACTTGTTTGTGTGTGTGCATGGGTCGCTTGGAGTATAAATATTTAAGGGTAACACTTTGTAAAGATTCTAGTTGAGACATTGGTTACCCGTCTGGGAATCGAACCCCCAACCCCAAAAGTCAGGCACCAACTCGTTTGCAGTAAATATCCGTCAGTAAACTGTAGTAAAGGCCGGTTGGATGAGTGGTTTAGGTAGCCCACCTTTATTCCTGGTGATTTGGTGCCTCACTCTGAGGATCGTGGGTTCAATCCCAAGAAGGGTCTTAACATGCACAATGGTTTGCAGTAGAATCTGTTCAACCGAAGTAAATGTTATCCCAAATAACGAAAAAACTGTTTATATTTTTATTTTAGGTTTCAGTCAAACATTTCGGTTTTTTTTAGAAAGAAAATCAGTCAGTCGCAGTATCCGGATGCGGAAACCAACTAATTCAATTCACAACGGATTCAATATAAAAAATCACGTTCGTCGGAGTGAGCAACTAATCGTGATAATGAATTCTAAAAATGTGGAGAAAAAATTAAAAGTTATATTTATTGAAAGCAAATATAAAGTGGTTTTCATTATAAACAATTGCGGGGAAATCCATTGGATTTTTATATGAAGACCTTGACAGGTTTTGCATGCACTGGTTTGCAGGAATATTTCTCATTCTCTGTTGTCGGTCGAATAAAACGGAATGTACAGATTAAATAGTCAGATTTTGACAATATTAACAATAATAGGAACTGCTTCCCTGTTTATGAATCAACAACACCGGGCACTGAGTAAATGTCCAGTTTTAACCTTGAATACTCGAAGTGGACTTTGTGGTTTTATCCCATTGATTGTTCCATGCAGTGAAACTCTGTGAGTAGTCGAAACTGGGTACATACACACAAACAGCTATTATGTGTTGTAGATTTGAGAGAAGAAATTTGGATCGTTACAACAAAACAACATTTACAAGTATTATTTTGTATTTTTAGTATAAGCTACGCGGCAGACTGTACAGTAGTGTCCAAAAAGGAAGGCATATATATCTGAGCCAATTTTATATTTTGTTTGGTTGCTTGATACTATGGCTTGATACAAATATCCGTAATAGTTGTGCTACAACCACCAGAGTTTGCATAGAAATCAAAGGACCATCGTACGTTATTCTGTAAACTTGTCGCTTTGTACTTTTAACCAAGGTTATTATTTTCCATCAATCTATCAATCAAATGGGTTAATCGGATGGTAACCACAATTCCCCTGCATGGCTAATTTGTTTAACTTATTGTTGCTGTATTTCTATGTCACTAGAAGGTTACTTAAGGTAACGGAGGGTATATCATTCGGTTGTGAACTCATTGTTATATTAAAGCCTGCAATAAATTATACCAGCATGCCTCTCAGGAATCATGTTGCTGATCTTGTGTGGCGATTTCTGAGAAAATGTTTACATACCCATACAGAAAAGAGCCTGCACACATTAAAACCACGTGATGAAAAGAGCTTAATTACAATCGCATTAATCTGTGTTAATCCAGGGTAATCTACGGTCCTCCCGCCTGTACGTCACATGAAAACACTTTCACACATAGCAAAAGAAGGGTTTTAGAGCATTTCGTCATGTGAGAATTGGGAATATATTAACAGTATTATGTTTTAAACCTATATTCGATAAAAAAAAACTAAACCCTTTTTTGAAATTGTAGACTTTCGATAGTATACGATATAGTGTTGTAGTATTGATTAACATACTTACATTTATTTGTTTCATTGTTTGTTTGATTGGGGTTTAGGATCGCACTCAAGGGTATTTCACTTATATGACGGCGGATTGTCCACTTAACCCTGTTCCATTCCTAAGTACGGTGGAAAACCGAGCCGTGAAGAAACCTCGTAAAAACCACCCCGGCGATTGCCGGAGCCACAACGTGTGACTCACTTATATACAGGCAGGTCGACAGGCGGACTGAATCCTGTGAACATTACATCAAAGTAAGATATGTAAGCGCACTCGCAACCACTGAGCCACGGCCAACTTAAATTAAAGATCATAGTTGACGGAAGAGGTCGCTGGAGAATCTCCTAATTTGAAGAGCTTATGTTACTAGAGAAAGTTGACATAGGGCTGTTTACGGACAAATTTTTTTAGGTACCAATTCATTCATCACATAATCCTACATTCAATACGAAATCGCGTATGGAAATACGTTTAGGAATGGTATTTAACCTTGCCATAATGTTAAATAGCTTCTTCGTGAATCCAGAAAACGATAAAGGCTTGGAAAGTGTTACATATTACAGATAAAGAGATGGAAGCTGTCTTATAAACCCAGGTATACATCTTGTTTCACATGGCCATTCAGATTTCTCAACAAATGAATATCATGCATACAATTCAATACCACATCCGTACCACATTTCAATACAATATCGTAAAACGTATTTGAGCTCAGGAAGCCTTGCCAAAGCATGTCGCGTGTGTGTTTGAGGAAATATGACTTGAGTCTTCCGTATGAGTTAATACAAATATATCAGGTGACAAGTGTCGGGGATATTTCTGCCAAAATCTATTTTATTTACTTCACACGTGTTGTTTAAATGTCCAGAAACTCATATCGGCTTTGGAACAACGGATTGTTCACAGCTATTTATTGACGGGCAATACGTGGATTGCAGATATATGTATTTCCGTCTTTTCTATCTTTATGTCGTCTCGATATAGGCATATTTCAAATATTGTATAAGACAAGTTTAATAACTAGTGGATTCACTGGGCTCTGAATATCACGGCATGTTTCTTTGTGGGTAAAAGGGCCATTGGTCCTTTGAACAAGAGTATACATACTGTGGTGGTGAGTTATTGTGTATCATTCAGTTATAAAAATGAAGACCTGCAGTTGTATTTAACTCTATAAACCATATCTTTTCTGTAATCAATTTGTTCCACTGATACTCTCAGCACAATACACACATATAGAGCAACTCCGACGAAAGAGAGACCCATTTTAATGAATACATTTGCTTCACAATGCCATTATCAGCAGATTGATACTGCACTGCTTCTTTCATTGACCTTTATATCAAATTAACCATTGCTAGATGAAACAAAACATGCACTAAACCCCGTAAAAATAATTGGTTGCCATTGTATTAAGTGTCTGGCATTTACAGTCCATACAACTATATAGCGCGGTTTTAATTAAAATATTATGGAAAATGTCCACACACTGAGAGTAACAGGTTTGTGCTCTCTCATTACTCTACAATCTCCTTTAAAATAAGGCCCGCGGTCGTGTCTTGGTTGTTAGCGAGTGCGCTTCCTAAAGCCTACCTCGATGTACCGTTCATACGACCCGGTACGGCTGTCGAGGACCAAACGAGGCTTCGTCCCGGTTTTCCACCATAATTAGGAAAGGAACAGTATAAAGTGGACAATCCGTCGTCATATGAGTGAAATGCCGTTGCGCACGACGTTAAACCCCAATCAAACAAAAAAAACCCTTAAAAACAATGTTTCATATACCATATGATAAAGATATATTCCTTGTGATATAATAACCCAGTGACGAGAATATTTCACGAGACTCACGTGACGGTCTATTCTCATTGTGGACAAACGATTGACACACATCAACTTATCAAATGTGCTAAGAAAGCTACGTGAGAAACTGTGCTGTCTCCCACGTGGTGTTAATCCTGTAAGATTAGAGAAGAATCCATTACGTAAAGACTATAATCCCGTCAGCCAAACACTTGCCTGTTTGTCGTCACAGGTCTCCCAGTGCCTTTCGTTCAAACTGCATCCACCTTAAAGCAGACACCACATTAAGTCAAATCGGCTGTGAATTTTCTGGCTTATAGCTCACAAGTTTCCACTTCACCATCATTGATCGTTATGCATTGACAACTGTGTTTGTATCGACCTAAAAATGTTGATTTGTAAGAGATAAGCATAAATTGATATAGCTGGCATCACTTCTAAATAGCACTAAAGTGACTGATCTGTTCAAGTATGCACTACAAGGAAGCTATAACACGATATCGAGAGGAAATATGATAGGATGATTGGTGGGTCGGTTGGACGGTTGGCTGTTTGGCGAATGAACAAAAGTTACTCCTATGACATTGATTCAATCTCTATTATAGATTGGAGGTATTTGACATGTCCAAAATTGAAAGAAATATGAAGTAAATCAGATTAATTGTCAAGGGAACAAATGTCGTAAAAATGTATTGTCAGAGTTATTTCCACTCGAGCAAATGTCATCAAAACAGTTGTCTAAGTTATAGTTACTGAAGCTAATATCGTCGGATCAATTGTAATATTTTTTTCACTCGAGCAAATGTCGTCGAAACAATTGTCTAAGTTAAAGTCACTGAAGCTAATATCGTCCGATCAATTGTCAGAGTTATTTTCACTGGAGCAAATTGGTAGGGTCAGTTGTTGTCAGAGTTATTGTCATTGGAACAAAATGTCGTCAACTAAGCTGTCAGAGATATTTTCACAGGGGCAAATGACCGTCAGTTCAATTGATGTTCGAGTTATTGTCACTGGAACAAATGTTGTCAGATCTACTGTTGTCAGGCTTATTGTCACTGGAGCAAATTTCGTGAGGCCGAATGTCGGAGATTTTGTCACTGGGGCAAATCATTTGTCAGAATTATAAAAAAAGTGATAAAACCAATTATGGTTGGAGCATTCATTGCTGGCTCAAATGTCGTCCGATCAATTGTTGTCACAGTTATTGTCACTGCAGAAAATGTCGTAAGACCGATTATTGTTAGAGTTATTGTCACTGGCGCAAAGGTCGTCTGATCAATTGTTGTCAGAGTTTGTGTCACTGAACAAATGTCGACGAAGCATATGCCCTGGAGCAACTGTCGTCAGATCAATTTTTGTCAGATTTATTGTCACTGTAGGAAATCCGTTGACAGAATTAATGTCACTGGGGCAAATGTCGCTGTGTCAATTGTTGACAGAGTTATTTCTATTGGCGCAAATGCCCGTCGGTTCAATTGATATCCGAGTTTTTGTCACTGGAGCTAGCAAATGTCGGGAGACCAATTGTTGTGAGAGTAATTGTCACTGGAGCAAATGTCGTTGGGTCAATTGTTTACTGAGTCATTTTCACTGGAGTATATGTCGTCAAATCAATTATCTAAGTTATTGTAGGAGCAAGTATTTTCGGATCAATTGTTGTCAAAGTTGTTGTCAGAGTTGTTGTCACTGGAGCAAATGTCGTCGGATCAATTGTCAGAGTCATTGTAAATGAAGCCGAGTGCAGTAAATGTCGTCGGATCTATGACACTGGAGAAAGTGTCGTCGTATTTATTGTCAGAGTCATTTTTACTGAAACAAATATCATCAGATTAATTGTTGTCAGAGTTATTGTCACTGGGGCAAATTTTATGACACCATTTGTTGTTCGAGTAATTATCACTGTGGCAAATGTTGTCTGATCAATTGTCAGAGTTTGTGTCACTGGAGCAAAGGTCGTCAAATCAATTGTTGTCAGAGTTATAGTCACTGATCTAGTGTCGACGAAGTATAGGTCCTGGAGAAAATGTCATCGGATCAATTGTCAGAGTTATTGTACCTGGAGCAAATGTCGTCAGACCAATTGTTGATAGAGCAATTATCACTGGCGCAAATGTCGTCAGACAAATTGTTGATAGAGCAATTAGCACTGGCGCAATTGTCGTCAGACCAATTGTTGTAACAGTAATGAGCACTGGCGCAAATGTCGTCAGACCAATTGTTGATAGAACAATTAACACTGCCGCAAATGTCTTTAGACCAATTTTTGATAGAGCAATTAGCACTGGCGCAAATGTCGTCAGACCAATTGTTGATAGAACAATTAACACTGCCGCAAATGTCTTCAGACCAATTGTTGACAGAACATTTAACACTACCGCAAATGTCTTCAGACCAATTTTTGATAGAGCAATTAGCACTGGCGCAAATGTCGTCTGACCAATTGCTATCAGAGTTATTGTTACTGGAGAAAAGGTCGTGAGACCAATTGTTGTCGGAGTTCTAGTCACTGAACTTCTGTCGACGAACATAGGCCCTCGTACAAATGTCGTCATATCAATTGTTGTCAGAGTTATTGTCACTGAACTAGTGTAGACGAATTATAGGTCCATATGTTGCCAGATCAATTGTTCTTTTTGACTGGATGTTGGTTAGTATTAGAGCAACGCGCTGCTGATTTCCTGATTTGTTACCAATCGTGCCTGGGGGATGGGACGGGATTCAACGGCGTACCAGCCCAATGGGTGAATACGCCCAAAGAACGGCGTTGAACCGTAATCAAAATAAAATAAATGTGGTAAGCCGTAATAGGCCTTTATGAGACTGGTGTGGAAATATTAAAGTATTCAGTACGTTATTTTGATATTATTGTTTGAAGTGGACTAGCAAACAAAGCGCGACGCTGGTCATATTGGAATACGTATCCTTTAGCTATCGTCTTGTTTCAATTAGAACAATTAGCACTGGCGCAAATGTCGTCAGACCAATTGTTGTAACAGTAATGAGCACTGGATTGCTTGAAACCAATACCTTTAATAAAGATAATACGATAATGCGCTTCGCGCTTAAAGTAATTTAATCCAATCCAACATGTTTTACACTGTTTTAAAAATATCTTTAGTATGGATTATTATTTGCCCATTAACAAATGATGCTGATGCTGTTCTCGTGGTAAAGCAAAAAAAAAACCATTATTCTGTATGAATAATATTAAGACGATAATAATTATAGTGTAACACTAAATCCGCATCTGTAAAATATCCTATTTCGAAATACGAATTTTTTTAATATCTCAATTTATATTATATTTATTAAACATCTCAAAACTGCCAACCATCTGTGCTGCATCTAAGATGTATAAGGTCATGGCCAGCATTAAGGTAAGAGTGAGGTCTGGCTATATCCCCGCCCACACAGCACGCGTCTGATCAGCATCGCCAAATCCATGTGCCACCTTCCAGCATCTCGGGCAACAAAGAAACGCTTGTTTATATCCAATGAGGTGAATATGTGGCTTAAAAATCCGACGTATATCACACATTCCCAAAGATTATCTTTTAGTTTCAACCACTTTGGGAATTCCTAATGTAACCCTCCCTACTTCCACGTTAACGCCTTTTGCTTTCTGTTATACGTTGCACACGTTTCAAGTTTTATGTCATTGATTTACTGAAATATTTTATTGATAGAATATTTAGATCTATGTTAGCCTTCACATATATTACTTATGAAACTTCCATGTTACGTAGCAATGGGTTTATATAATTGAAAATTTTAATTCATTGGTCATAATATATAACATTCAAAGTTATAGGTTCCCCTGAAAAAAAGCTTTTCTACTCATGTAGCTATTTTCCAGGGTCTATAAAGATGAAAGATGTCTTAAAATAACATTGAAAAAAGTTGGATATATATACGGCGAAAAATCTTTTCTGAGAGACTCCCTGACAAAGGCGACTCCTGGACCCTCAACTCTGTGTTTAGAGTTTAGTTGACGACCAATGCTGCAAATGATACTTCACCTTCATGAAGAATTACCATTTTGATTGGTCCTGTATTGTATTTGTAAAAATGTTTCATACACTGTTGCTGATTTCTCCCTATAAGCTTCATCGTAATTAGGTGAACAATCAATCAATCAATCAATCAATCAATCATATTATTATAATCTTTATGAATTGATATTCATCCTTGTGCAAGTGTGATTGTCTTTTTAAATATATAATTATACAGTCAGTAGAGTGCTAGGCCTGTAATCCGAACGTCCCGGGTTCGAACCATGATGGAGGCAAACAAATTTGTGCATCACTGTCTATTTCACGTATAGGTGACCAATAGCCAGTATTTAATTAGTTAAAAGAATATCTCGTTCTTGTCATCATTGCCTGACCGTATTGCACTGCCTACATTAGCCGAGATTGCCTCTCCAGCTCCCTCGTCGTAAAAACTTCGGTACAAGTGCTGGTCAAGCTATTCCACCCACAACACACGTTCCACCAATCTCGCCCCATGCACCACCACTTACAGCATGTCTGTATCCACCGTTGCCGTGTGATGTAAAAAAATAGAGTGTTTAAAAGCAACATTTAAAATCTTAAATCACGAATGGACTGATATAAAGCATGCATGTTGAACATTTTGCATTGGTCTAACCATTTCAAGATTCGTGTGCTGTATTAGTTGATCCACAGTATAAACGGACTTTCAAAAATCATTTTATAGACGATCAAAGCAACAGTACAGTGTGGTAGTCTGTATAGTGTTTGGAGAATATATGGACAAATATTGAAGAAACCTTGACAGATCTTCACACTCAAATAAATACACACGAGAAGTTTTTGTTACTCAAACAAGACAGACTGGACGCCATTGTTTACAGATTATCTGATCACAAAGTCTGCCACAGTGTACAACATCATCTTTTTACTTCTATGTATCCACTCTGCTTGTCAAACCGCTATATTTATAAATACATGTTTTTATTTATTATTTCTTTTGTATTATTATACTCGGAGACTATTTATGTTTCTAAACTTTATCTATATCCCGACATGTACTTGGTCTGACAGAGCTTCGTAAGTTATGTGCATTGCTTTACCTAGAGAAAATAACAGACTTTGATCTCAGTAAGTTAGAGACCAATACATAATTCTTGTTTACCGAGAACAAACAGTCGTGTCGAGATTATATGTCTATTGACACGCTGACACGCCACCAAAATGAGTTAAGATAATAATGGAAAATGCGATAAAGCGAAAATCAAGGAAACAAATTATATGCATTGGATTATGGCTTTTTAGAAAACCTGTAATTTGGCTTGTTATTCCGGCAAAATACAATATGATTAAATGGATTGATTCGTTGTGAACCGACGTTTTCCGGTTCAACATGCATCGATTCAACCCTTCCCCCTTTGACGTTCTCCCGTTTCATACGTTTTCTCTTTTTCATATAAAAAAGTCCAAATTCATTATTTACAATGTACTGAATAATATTTGATTAAATTTGAACTCCGATGACCCTTTATAACTATGCGCAATATTCACCAGTCCGTATATATCAACAAATATCTGAAGAAATGTGTAACCTTGAAAGTGATAGAAGCGATTTGTTCATCTGGCGATGGTACGTGATGTCCAAGTCATTGTCGGTCTTAGCACAATACATGTGAAACTATATCATAATCCGGGAACAAAGTCACTCTAGAAAACAAAACGTGCTTCCATCACAGCATAGTCTGTAATCCTTACAATCACCCCGTTCTTGCAAACTATCCGGAGGCCGTTTCCGATTCAGTGTTACAAAACATTTCAGGGTTTCTGAAAAATGCACATGACCTGTTTTGGTGGGCAGTTTTACTCTGTTTCCTGTTATCATATATTTCCTCTACATGTTGAACTCTAGGCTATATATACCTGGATTCGAAGCCGGAGCCATGGTGTATAGTATTACAATCTACTCAGCTACAGATGCTCACAGCAGAATATATGTATTTTTATGGAGATAATGAAAATACTGCTAGCTTGCACCAACCGTGGGGTTGTATATATATATATATATATATATATATTTCTGTTATAGCATCCTATCGGTGAAACCATACAGGGTGCATACATTTTAAAAAGAGGAAATGAATTGCAGTATTTCAAGTTGTAGAGCAACATATTCCACTCTATTGGACCTTTCTAATTTACACTTATATGCAGCTTATAAAGTGTCAAGTTTGTTCTATGAAATGGCCCGTGTAGTTAAATTTATATTTGAGCTGCGTGTTTGATATTGGTAAGCGTCAAATATGATGAAATATTTGAATATTATGGATAAATATATGGGTTATCTGCACAGTATGAAAAGTAAGGATTAACACAAGAGAGGTAATAGTTTAAGAGCAGCGTAACTCCAATAACGATAAACTCAAAAGTTCAAAATGAGTTTAAAGTTCTTCGGAGTTCAACTACTCTTGTACTATAATAAACTTATCAGTGGATTTCAATGCAACAGTTTGTTATACCTACAAAGAAAGAATAGCACATTTTATTGAGAATCCATACTCCATATGGCTTCTCAAGACAAACACGTGGCAGAAGATGGTTAGTATACGTCTTGCCCCATATGACATTGCAATATACAACAAAAGCATAGGCCCTAAATACATGTACAATGAAGTGAATGGTATACCAGGATTAGACTTTATATTTAGCAAAGGTCAAAGATGGGAAATGAAATGGTAAATTCAACCTGCTTTACGGATATCATTGGGCTATTTGAGCAGTCCAACATAGTCTACATTATAAAGAGTTACGCAAAGGAAATGAATCATTCGGGATTGTTCATTCCTGTTGCCGGCCATTATCATTATGCTACTATTTTAATACTGAGGCGTACGTGTTTTATTAACGGTATATGACTATATAAGTGCATGTATTTTGTGGCTTCATAGCCAATCGAAAAAAGTTCAGTTTTTTTTCTTAAGAGCTTCACACAGAGCAATTGGGTCGCCATGGGCTATAAATTTGCACCATGAATAGGGTTAATTCCTCCGTCTTAGCCCAACGTCCCGCCTATCTAAACCCAGGGGGAAGTTGGAAATTGGTCCGCCGCTATCGCTGGCCTCTCAAAACATATATCTGATTTTTCTCTGATTTTTTTAGATACAAAAATCCCAATTATCTAACTCCTTCTTTCTTTTCTGACGTTTAAATAAGATTTATTTGAGTTTCTCGCCCGAGTTGACACGTTGAAGTTATCTCCCTTTGCAATAATATGATTAAGTATCGTCTGAAAAGAATGATTACAACTATGTAAAATACTTAACATTGTTTCCTGTGTATCAAAAAAAAAAAAAAAAATCATAGAAAAATCTGAAAAAAATAGCGGCGTATCAATTTCTAACATTCACCATGGGTTGAGATAGGGATAAGACGGAGGAATTAGCACATTGTGCTATAGCTATAAATATACTTTTATCGTCTTCCAATATAAAATAAAATTTCGATTAAAGACAATATTTAACAATGTAATTGATATGTATTTGAAACAATAATTTGTTCTAGTATAGTTACATAATGATCATTACATACGTTAAGCAACTGACGGTCATTAACGGAAAGTAAACAAACCCATAATTTGAGCGTTCGTGAATCCTTGGGGTTCTAACTTTTAAAATAATATCACATGCTCCACAGTAACAAATGCTTTTGCTAAATTGAGTAATAAGTTAACATTGTATTTAATAAAATATAAACAAACTTCTGATCTTAATGAGCACTCGGTCTTCATGTCGGGACCTTTCTCAAGTGAAAGAAAAAAAAGAAAAAAGAAAGTATTCTATTGATAATAAGATCTGAGCCAATCAGAGTAGCTTATGGGGCCATGACCTCGCAGAGCGACCATGGGAAAAGTTGTAAACTATATTCTTTGATTCGAGCAATGTTACCTGAACACTATGCATGTGTGTAGGTCTTGTTTTTGTGGAAAGTTTGGACACTTGGTAGTAAAATAAAAGATGGAATTCAGTTAAATAACAATAATTAATTTACCCAGTAGCTTTTACGGACACCGTTTCTCTTTTTCTTTCTTTCTTTTTTTGAAAAAATTTTGCTTAGAAAGATCGCAGTTTACAATTATTTGTCTGAACGGAATAAATCTTTCGAAACTCATTTAAAAAAATTTCGGACGAATTATGTGCTCTTATAATCTTCGGCCCTTCAATAAAAGTGCAACAAAATTTATGCTTTTGGCTGGAACAAAGATGCCCATGTAGGTCTAGCACAATGTAGGCCTATAGAGTTCATTCATTCGTCTCTAAGACCTTCGTGAAGGATGGACATCGATTCGCCGCTATCGCCAGCCTCTTAAAACATTTATTTGTTTTTTCTCTGTGTTTTTAGATATATAGCCTACTGAAAACAACGACTAGTAATTTTACGAACTAACAATATTTCTTTTCTGATGGTTTCAATTATATTTGTGCAAAGGGAGATAACTTAAACATGTCAATTCGGGTGAGTACTTTAAATTGGACTTCGTTGAAAACGTGAAGAATGGAAGTATGAGTTATAATGCCTATTGTGCCTAAAAAAATCAAAGAAAAGCCGAATCTATGTTTTGAGAGGCCGGCGATAGCGGTGGATCGATTTCCATCCTTCACCACCCGGGTTTATATTTACACATTGAGGGTTAGTTTAGTTTGGCCGTGATGCTCCCTTTACCAAACTTTAACTTAATGGATCTTTCAAGTTCAATTTTTTTTATGCAGAAGTGGTGCAGCGTGACCAAGAAGTAAGTCAATGCTGTATATAATAGGCCTACATTATGACAGGCCTATAATATATTAACAGTGAAAAACGTTACAGTTCAAACATGAAGTTTTCACTTAGTGATTTAAACCTACATATATGTGTTTGACAGATTTGTTTGTTTGGAGTTTAAATATTCTCTCTGTAAATATCCTGGACTATTATGCAAAGTCCAAAACCTTCCAATGTGTTCGACTTTATGGCGGGAGTCGTGTTCTCCAAAGAGGTAATAAAGTTTTATTTTCAAACTGCTTGCAGTTGCGCAAGATACACTCCAAGGGCAAGCATGCGCCCTTTAAAGGACACGGTAGCGCCACCTGCATTTATATTCCGTCTGCACAAGAACTGCTAATAACTTCTTGAGATGGCCAGTCATTTCGCGAAAAACTTTTTCCGCCAGGTATGAATGAAAGAATGAATTTAATCTGTAAAACTCTTTTTATAACTTTTCATTGTTATATACTTTAGTACGGTACATGTTCTGCTTGAATCTGTGATTTGACTTAACATTATGTTGTTGTTGTTGTAGTTTGTTAACTACAGTACACAGATAATATAATTATATTCAAAACAGAATGATATAAAACAGAATTCGATAAAAAGTGGGCAATCCTTCCTCATATAGGGGAAATGCCCTTTTTGATGAGCTGACCACAAACCAAATTCGCATACAAATCTTGGTTTCATGTCAAATTTTTGTTGGAAGTAAAAGAAAACGATTTTGTCCTTCAACCACAGACACTTGTATCTAGCCAGTAGACATGCGCTCTCGGGAGCCTACTTTATTCGTCAAAGGTTACTATATATAAGGGCTGTCACGGTTCGACCTTTCTTTGGTTCGGTTCTCGGTTATTTTTTTCGGTTCTCGATTCTTTGGTTCGGTTCAGTGATCCAAAGTAACAGCCTATAGTATAGATATGCGTCAGTAGGCCTATACGTCGTATGTGATATTAGACCATCGTATGTGATATTAGACCAAAAGGTGTTTTGTCCGTGATCGGTGGCAATACCCGGTACTAAACTGGTCAAAATACAGGTGCCCTAAGCTTCAACAGTTCTTTCAACTAACTAAAATTTTAGCAAAAAGCAGTACAAGTTTTTTAAATTGTTTTTCTTCTGTAACTGCGCTGAGCAAATTCAACTCTCTGCATATGGGTTGTATAAATAGAAGCCACGCAGTAATGTTATAACACCCTTTCTGCAGAGAGCGCCACAGCTGAGCTCGCGGGAAGAGTTTGCAGTTTTAATATTTTAAGACTTCTTGAAACCCATTTTGAATG
>JARFOD010075550.1:0-20882 GCA_031763545.1 Mopalia muscosa
CTGTTGCCCTGGTGTTCTCAGAGCTAAAGGGAAATGGGAAGCAGATTTGTTTGTGATGTTCTGTATTTTTGTCCGTCGTCATATAAGTGAAATACCCTTGAGTACGCATTAAACACCAATCAAACAAACAACCAAACCTTAGTTCAGGTCTAGCCTATGTGAAAAACTGAGATCACCTTAGCTTAAGATTATTAAAGGCTTTGTGTAAGTTGGCCCTGATCTTTAGATTCCAATCAAATCAAACAATATGGTTATGTTGAGTTTCCTGTTTGAATAATTCACTGTTATTAAAGTGAAATCCCCTTGAGTTGAGCATTAAACTCCTATCAGTTAATCCTATAACTATGATACTATAATCGTATATACATGTATACCGTATACTACTACTTGTGGACATCTCATCGTTTTACAAAGCTATAAATCAATATTGGTCCATGGCTTAATGGTAAGCCAGTGCGCTTATTAATCCGACTTTGATACACTGTTCACAGGATCAAATTTGCTGCAACCCTCTGGATGAGTCACTCGATGTGACTACCGTTATCACGGGGGTAGTTTTACGAGTTTCCCATTTGGTTTTCCACTGTAATGAGCAAGGAACAGTGCCAATTGGATAATCCGTTGTCATATTAGTGAAATAACAATGAGTCAACGTTAAACACCAATCAGACAAACAAACAAACAAATCAATATTGAAAAAAAAAGGAACGGAAATAGGATGGGCAAGTGCTAAAAGTTTCTGTCCCATTAGAAAATAAAACTGAGCATGGCGTTAAACAAAACACAGTTGTAAACATTAACACAGATTAAAAATATATCTATCAAGACAGGTTTCTTTCCTCCTAGTTTAATTCTTATAAAAATATATCTATCAAGACAGGTTTCTTTCCTCCTAGTTTAATTCTTATTTATAAATCTTATGCATTCATATTTTCTCACATCTTTCTTCTACAAGAACTTTCTCTCTCGTACACGCTGAAATTGGAAAATCTGTGAATTGTAATATAAATTAAATAATCATTGACTAGTGGAACATGTAACACAAATCAAAGCAAACTTTCTTATTTATAATCACAGAGCAAACAGACTCCTGTCATATCACTACTCAACACAGGGGCATATGGTCGCATTTGACGTTATGCAATTTGATGTATGTGATTTGACACATTTACAATAACATCATGCATTCATGCTACCTAAACTCATCCGATTTAAGAGTTTTGAGGGAAGGGTTTGTGAACATTTCAAATTTATTCTTGATGAAAATAACAAAAAGTAATTAACATACTTTGATCACCAATTGTGCCCTCACCAAATGTAGAAGCTCTGATAGGTTGCTTTTTAATGACAGACTTGGTGAGCTGTATTTATCATGCTATTCAGACTTCAACTGTGCTAATTTCTCAGTATTTTTGTATGAGTGTGTGTGTGGGGTGTGAAGGGGTGGGGTTAGTGTGTGAAGGGGTGGGGATAGTGTCAAGGGATAGTGTGTGAAGAGGCAAGGATAGTGTGTGCAGGGGTGGGGATAGTGTGCGAAGAGACAAGGATAGTGTGTGAAGAGGTGGAGATAGTTAGTGTGTGGAGGCAAGGATATTGGGTGAAGAGGTGGAGATAGTTAGTGTGTGGAGGCAAGGATAGTGGGTGAAGTGGCAGGGATAGTGTGTAGAGGGGTGGGGATAATGTCTGAATGGGTGGGGATAGTGTGTGAAGGGCCAGGGTTTCTTTCTTTTTAAGAGAAAAAATGTTTTTATATCTGAAATTAGTTTGTCAGATGCCTATGAACATGTAATATACTGTATTTTATTCTTGATATCTCCAAAAACTAAGATCTAGTAAGAGGAAATATAATTCCTGAATTGTTGTATCAGATGCAGTATATATAAATTAGGATGAAATGAAACAACAAATGGGTTTTTTTTAAGGCATTTTTAGAAAATATCACATCCCAATCTAACATTGACTGTTTTTAAACCCTTTTGGGTTTTTTTTTTTGTTCAATGGAATTAAAAATAATATAGTGCTGGAGCATCCATTATTAATATTGTCATTTACAACTTTGTTAAGAAAACATTTATGTGGTCTTTATCAGTTTTCTTATGTGAAATCCAAGTGATTATATGTTTTTATATAAACTTTCTTCTTGTGATTGTAGAGAGTAGAACCTAGACAATATTTACAATAACCCTGTTGAAAGATTCGGAAATCCTGTCTGAGAGGCAGAAGATGATTTTTTTTTTCAGTTAGAAAGCATCAGCATTTGTCAGAAAACCTAATGTTGTTTAATTACATGCTGTGATATTGTCACAACAAGCAAACAAGTTAGGATTTGTCATGGTGGAAATTTAAGGTGTTTTAGGGTACTTTAGATAGTCATATTTTGTTTCACGTCTAACACTTAATGTTATTGTCACCACAGAAAAGAATGACCTAGTTTAAAACTATTTGGGATACATGTGTCTTGTAGAATTAGAAATATACTGTATTATATTGACTGATCCATAACATGGCGATTTTGACTTTTGTCATGTTTCAGATTTCAAATTTACAACTTCTTTACATATTTCAATATTCATGATCTAATTACTGGATTATTGGTCCATTGTCCATTTGTAAATGTTGGTTTGTCCAATGATAAGTATCTTTTTCTTAAACTTTCCTGTTTCTTACTAATGTTTTTATACTAAGCATTCAATATTGATATTTGTTCTATTAATATAACTATGATTTTTTTTGGTTATAATTGTATGGTTTGTTCTAACCTTGTTTAAGTACATTCCAATGATAATAGAATTGTGTAGGGAGCCACTATTTGCAGAAAAACATAGGTCCCAATGTGTCACCTTGTGGCTCCTTGTGACTAAGCATTGCACTTTCTACTTTATACACTATCTATATTTGAAGCAGTTTGTTGGTAAATAATATTTACTCAGTCTTGGCATAAGGCCCTTGGCTAGAGAAGATATGTGGGGGATGATCAGGTTGGGTATCTGCCTATTCACAGAATTGCTTGGGCTATGGGGGGCCCACGGCTGTGGCTCAGTAGTAGGGAGTGCGCTTCCTTAACTGAACCTGCTTCAAATTACCGTTTACGGGATCAAGTCCGCCTGTCAACCACCAGTTATATGAGCGAGTCACATGAGGTTTCTTCTTGGTTTTCCACCGTAATTAGGCTGTGTGAAGTGGACAATCCATCGTCTTATAAGTGAAATAACATTGAGCACGACAAGAAAGGACAGGGTTTTATGATGAAAACAGTAAGAAAAACTCCACAATATCATCAACTGTCTCACAAATACACTAACATTTTTCTATAGCTTTTTAGTAACCCTCTGTTGTCGTAAAGTGTTTGACTTCAATTCAATTTTGATCAATTTTTTACTAAGAAATTTCAAATATAATACTCTTAATATGAAGTGCTAAAAAATTTAAAGTTTATATTACAAAATATATACAAAAAATCCACTGTCTGGCAAATTCACAAACATTTATTTTATAGTCCTACCTTCTGTGGCTGTATGGTTTTGGACTTTCATCCATTTTTGATTAAATTTTGGTGTTAATTAATTAGAAATACCATTCTATAATATGAAGTCCTTATGAGTTTGACCTTTATATTACATGAAAAAAAAAAAAAAAATCCACCATCTCACAAATCCACAAACATGTATTCATAGCTTTTAAGGCACCCTCTGTAGTTTTGTACTCTCGTCCATATTGGAGTAATTTTTTGTGCCAATTAGTTGCAAATGTTATATTATTATTATTTTCTTATACTAGCTGTTTGATATTTTCTATGCAAAGTTCCCCGTAGTATTATTTTATAAAGATGTCATTTGCTTACATGAATCCTAAACAAATATGATATGCTTGAAAATCCTATGCATTTTATTTTTTTTATTTAATTTTTTTTTTTTTTTGCCTATGCGCTTTATATATTTTTCTCTATAAACACTTACACTCTTACCTCCCTTGTATGAGGATTATTAGAGTACGGGTAAACTGTTTTGATCAGAGCAAAACTACATGGAAAAGCATGAAGAGATTAACTTCACACCACAGGAAAAATAATTTGAAAATTCTACTAAAGTGCAAATCACTTTTGGCACCTTCTATTTAACCATGGCGGAAATTATCAATTAATCCTCTGTACTGGGTCTACTTGACAGTTCTGTGTTAAAGGCACCGTTCAGTAAAATCCTCCTGTATTCTGTTAATCAGTTGGAGGGTGGAAGCCCCCTGAGTTTCTAAAGGGGCAATATAAATAAGAATTTTGGCTTTCGCATTGCAAATTAATTTGTGCTCTGAGTATCATTTGTAAATATGGTGTGTGTTCTGTATTTACATTTTATTAATTTTCTTTTTTATGTTGTGTGCTTCAAATCACCTACTGGTACAAAATGTCATCATATGGTGGAAGCTGGCCTATCCCACTAGAGCTGATGTCTATTAGTAAGTCGCACAAGGTGAAAAGGGTAATACTGTGAGGGTGGTTGTTGTGAGATTTTATCTTTGTAATTTTCCACAGTGTTTGGTGCGACTGAGTATGTCAAATAGCTAGAGTAAGACACTAAACACCAGGCAAATAAACAAATAACTGTGAAATAAAATTGTGTACAGCCCTAAACTTCAAATTAATCTGTATTTTGTTAGCCTAACACACTACCATTGCTGTCAAACCAAGCAGCTCTCATTTGAAGCGGGCCCAAGGCTGTGGCTCAGTGGTAGTGAATGTGCTTCCTAAACTAAACCTGTTTCAATTAACCGTTCACCAGATCGAGTTCGCTTGTCGACCATCAGGTATATGTGCGAGTCACATGTTGTGGCCCTGGCAAACGCGCGGGAGGGGGTACAAGGATTCCTCTACATTTTCCGCCGTAATATGGCTGTGTACAGTGTGAAGTGTACAATCCGTTGTCATATAAGTGAAATACCCTTGAGTACGACGTTAAACACCAATCAAACAAACTCATTTGAAGCATTATTAGGCTAGGCAGTTTATAAAATAGTAGCTATTGGAAGTAGTGGAGTATTTTTTAAAAGTATATTTGTCAGAAAATTGTTTCTGCTTTCATTTGTTAATATTTGTTCAAAAATATTCTGTATATTGGCAATGCTTTTATAGAGGGTATATATTAAGTTTTCACAGGCTCAAGGTTTTTGAAAATTTTCCTATGATTTATCTTTTTATATATTTGTGTGTTTTAGCCTAACTGTTTGGATATTTTGTTAAGTTTTCACTGTGATGTGATATACACACCCATTAATGTATAGTTTTCTTTAACCCTTGTTTGAATATACTTTGATTCAGTTTTTTACCACAGATTTAATATGTTTTACTTTCACATAGTTTATATTTGTATTAACCATTTGTTTTGTACGAATAAAGTCCAAATGAAGTTAACAGTAGATTCTCACTGTTTTGTTTTAGTCTCGTACAAGTTTTTGTTATTGTTTATAAATCAATGACATTGATGGTTTGTTCCCACATTGCAACAGAAATCTAGATTTTTATTCATCTATCATAACAACACTTATAGCAATATCTTTATTTTTGGGATGAAGTTGTTTGTTCCACTTTGCTGATCACATCAATAGTGGGTTTTTTTACCCACTAGGTAGGCATACTGTCCTACGAGTGACATAACCTAAAGTACAGCATCAAACCCTAATCAAAAATAATCTTAATCTATGTACACTGTAATGTATTACAACATAATGATATCATTAATGTTCATTTTATAGGTGAAACACATACCACAATTATTCCTATTCAACTGGCAAAACGCTGTCTGTTATCACAGAAAGGCAATACCAATTTAAAACACAGTTTAAAGGGTTTGTTTTCTCCCTCGATGTACCACCATAATCAGATGTGGAACAGTGTGAAGTGGACAATCCATTGTCTTAAAAGTGAAATACTTTTGAATAGGATGTTAAACCCCAATCAAACAAACTAGGGGTCAAATGATTTAGAAAAAGGATTATTTTCTGACGAATCTCTTTGAATTGATATTTCTCTTCAGATACTTTTCAGATTTTGTATTTTTTTTTTGCTCCTTTATATACCCTTTTTTAATAAAAACTTAAAGTATCTTAAAATCCCACAAAAAATGGTTACACAATACTACTAAAAAACTAATTTTTTACACTACAATATCTTCTAGTGTAATAAGGTCTGAACATGTCTGCACATGGCTTTGGCTCACTGGTAAGAGTGTCTGACGACTGATCTTCCTTGCTCCATGATGTACCAATCACAGGATCAAGCCCCTAGTCAACTTCAGGTAGCAGGTGGTAGGGACGAAGCTCATTTTTTCCCAGGTGCCCTCAGAGAAACATGTAGACGATCTGTTTACGATGTCTTGGTACATGTATGGTCCTGTCTAAATCCTGTCTTTCATTACAGTTGTATTGAGCATGATATCCCTTACCCTATGAGCAGCAATGTCATCATATGAGTGAAATAACCTAAGTATGACTTAAAACCTGAAATTATCTTTAATCTGGTTCTTATACAATCTGGATTCAACTGTTTTCTTCATTTCAAAAAATTAACTAGGAATCTTTTCAAATACCAGGAATGTCATTGTGGGGGTATCTTAAAAGAGAGGCCTTCCTTGTTAAAAAAAGACAGCCGGGCGCGGCTGTGGCTTTGTGGTAGTGTGTGCCCTTCCTAATCCTGCTTCCATGAGTCCGACTGTCTACCATCAGGTATATGAGCTAGTCACATGTTGTGGCTCTAGCAATAGCAGTGGTGATTTTTACAAGGTTTCCTCCCATTTCCAACATAATGAGGCAAGGTGCAGTGAACAATCAGTTGACATTCTGATGTTAAACTCCAATCAAGAAAAACAAACAAAACATTAGACAGCTCTATACATGGGGGCACTGTCTAAGTCTGCTTTCTTGGCTATTGTTCAGTTTGTCTGTCATGCTTCACCACCTTTCCAGTTAAGACCAGTGCCTCTGGCATGTGTTGCTCATAACTGTTTTATATGTTACACTACTAAAAATTGAGATTGTGCACTGCCGTATTGTGCTTTCCCGAATAGGGTCTTCCAACTCCTCTATGTGGCTGTATGGGACATCAGGGTTGCACATTGTACAGTTTGAGGCTGCTTGTATGCAGGAATAATCATAACCACTGGTTACTTGAGGTTACGGATTTAAAAATTAACAAATCAATATTGATCTCCTAGTATGTTAAATAGAAATAACTTCTCAAATGGCCTCTGGCTAAGGGCAGTTTGTTTGAAGAGTACTTATGCCGTCTTCACTTAGCACTGGAGGAAAATTATCTTTCCAACAGTAACCAAAACGCTTCACATCTTGATTGTGCTAGAGTCAATTATTGTTGGGATACATGGCCATCATGTTAGTGAAATACGATTAAGCACAGCGTAAAACAGCAATCAATTGAATTGTCAACTTGATTTCTAAATAAACCCATCAAAATGATTTTCCTAATTTCAAACACTGGACTAGGTCAACCTTCTTTTAATAACCCCTTTCTTGAAAAATCATTTTATGTCTCCATTGTAAAGCTTTCACAAGGATGCAGGGGGTATCATATAGTGAGCATTGATTTGTTTTTTCCTCGTTTCATTTGACTTTATCCAAATATGTCCACAAATGGCATTGTTTTAAAGATTAACAATATCTCGGTCCATATTGTGTAACATAGCAGTAGGGAGTGAAATAACAAAAACAGAAATATAAATCATAAATAAATTAAAGGAGAAGACCAGTATTTCTCGACAAGCTTATGGGGTTTTTCTTCAACAAATTTTAAAGATATGTTAGTATTTTAATTTAAGTTTCAACTGCCACATAACAGAGAAATATTACTTTTATATATTGGAAGTGACAACTGACCACAAAACGAAGGACTGTAACACTAAGGTAAATATGGGCATGTACAAAAGCAATTTGTTTTTTCATGCTGAAATTAAAATGTTTCCAAACTCTGCGCTTCCCATGTACATTGCAACAACTTTCACAAGATTGTTTCTTATTTACATATAGATATAGTGTAGCTACAAGGAGATTTAAAACGGCAAACTTCCCCATCAAGGGGCTACTGACCAAGCTGTATAACAACAGGCACAGTGGTTTTTTTAATTCAAATTTCCTGGTCAGGATCATAGAATATGATCTGGCTCCAATTTGTCGTTGCATAGACACTTACATGCCTGGTCAGCAAAAACTTTTGGCCAGGTTAACTGTTTCATATAGCCCTGTAGTTATGCATATAAATATATTTTAGAAACGAAACATTGAAATGTGAAGCAATGAATATGGAGATATCATTTTGAAATACAAAAATTAAAAAAACAAAAAACGATTTAACAGAAAAAAATTTAAAATTTTGATAAGCCTCCATATAACATAATGCTAAAGTTGCTGTTTTTGCACAAATCTGAACTCAATTTGCTGGTCATACCCTATAAAACCAGAATTCAAATGGAATATAAGAAAAAATTTTGGAAAATCTAATGAAAGAATTCAAAGCGAACACAAAATTAAATTTTGGTATTTTTTTTTTATTATTGTTTTCTCTCATTTTAGAGCTCTCTTTTGATGTTGCTGCTTTTTAACACTGCTTTAAACATATAATAGACGTCTGGTAATTTCTTTTTATTCACCCCTCTACCTAATTCCTTTAACCTATTCAGACCCCATTCTAGATCTTTTCCATATTGATAGGCAGCAGCCAACACTCCTATATAGGCTGAAACAGAGGGGAAAACAAGTATTGTTATACATCTAATGAGAGCTCACAGAAAAACGTATTAAACATAGACTAAAGACTTATCCTGAGCTACTCTGCATAACAACCCTTGCCAGATTGATTACCAAAAAAATAGAATTACAGCTACACCCCCAGGTGGATACAGAGTTGGTGATAGTTTTTGTGTCTGTCAGGGTGGATACATATATACTATACTCGCATTGAGTTGGTTGAATACCCCGAACATATTCTGTTTTCAACAACACTTCACCCACTTTCATCATTGACTAACGCTGTCATTTTTTACTTACATCTGATTTGTTGTTGATAAAATATTCAATATTTGTAGTTAAACATGGAAATATTTAGTATTTTTCAGCTGAAATGGAGTTTTAAATAAAGTTGCCCTGTGGTGAAAAATATAATACACAACTGAATTAAATCTGATTAAAAATCAAATTATTAATTGCTTTAACTCACTAAATGTAAATTAATTTGTCCCAAACAATTATCCCATTTTTAAAAGTATTTTGCTATCCCCAAACCTGTTATGGCAATTAACATCCATCTTTCAGTATAACTGTATAATATACTAAAGCTTACTTAATGAAACTCTTACAAGGCTATGAAATATTGCACAAAAGACATCATTAAAGGTAAAACTGCTATGTATATGTCATTTATAAGACCCTGAAAATGTTTTTATTGAAGGGGTTCCTCCACTATAACCAGCACTCTTTGTCACTTGTGAGTGCTTTATACATACTTTCTAAGAAAGTCTATTTACTCGGCAGCGGAGGAAAAGTAATTTATCAACAGAGCAATGGTCATGAACATTTTACATTTTGTTTTTGTGTTAACCAGTCTTTTTACTGTTTGAGTACATGTTGCAGCAGTCAGATATTTAAGTGAAATACTCATGTGCAATTGAGCATGGTTGCACCAATCAAACTGCAATTAAGGAAATTGTGGCACAAAAATGGAAGAGAGCGACTTACCCACTCTGGTCGCACTAGCACAATGTAATAGTACTGGTCCCATCTTTCCAACTTCCATTAGTGCTTCTAGATGTTCATTAAACAAATCCTCACTGTATTCAGCCTCAGGGTCTGTGATCAAAAATTGACATATTGATCGATTCATAGGATGATTGGTTGATAAATTGAATGATTCATTAGCAGATTTACCAATTTGTTGATTGACAGGACAGTTGATTGGATGGTTGATTGGTTTATTATACATTAGATGATTTATTGATTGACTGATTGATTTGTTGATTGACAGAAAAATTGATTGATTGATTGGTTGATTGACAGAACAATTGATTGGTTGATTGACAGAACAAATGATTTATTAATTGTCATAATTGATTGACCAATTAATTGATTGGTTTATAGATTGGTTGATCAATTGATTCACCAATTAATTGGTTGATTGGCAGAATAATTCATTGATTGGTTAATTGATTCGTTTATAGAATGAATGGTTCATTGGTTGATCAATTGATTGATTGATTGACAGAATAAATAATTGGTATATTGGTTCATCAATAAAAAAACTGATTTTAATATTCATTGACTGATTGTTTGGTTTATAAGCTTGTAGATGAAATGAATGATTGGTTGATTATCATGATCAATCCAGTGACTGACTGATTAAGTGTTTCACCTCCCATTTTGACAGTGGTATTTTAGTTATAAGAATATTATTTGACAATTTTTACACCAATTAAGTTAGCGTTTAACCTAAGGTTCATTGTTTTAATGACAAAGGGAAGCTAATTTTATTATATATAGTGATCCAGGGTCAGAAAACATAATAATTGGTTTGAAGCGGTCATATGCACATAAGGAAATTTGATTTAATTATTCACCAAAAAAATTAACCTTTGACAAAATCTGTGTCAAAAATAAAATGACAGACCCCCAGTCATGCACGGAGTGATGATAAATGATTACAGGACAAACTGTTACAAAAACATAACAGAAATCATTTGATTGTTTTCCAGTTAATATAATAAGATAAAAGTACAAAAACTTAGCTGACCAAATTACTTGAGAGTTTTAAAAATAACTTAACAATATTCACTTCTTTCAGACTGTGCCACTGTTTATGTTCCAGAGAATTTGAAACCTGAGACTTGATTGTTTGATTTGGCTTTAACACTAAACTCAAGTCCAGGGAGACCTGAAAGGTTAAAATATTCTAAAAATCCTCCCACTGCATACTAGTACTTGTAATAATTGTTAAGTTGTTAAAAAAATAATAAGCCAGAAATAAATGTTATACTAACCTACACCCATATGATGGTACAACAACGTGGTGTTCTCCACTGCTTGACGTTCCAATTCTTCATTGTAGCCGATTTGATCCCCAAATTCATCACGATTAATATGTTCATGATTGTCTGTTGCACGGTAATGAAGGTAGTAAAAACTCTTCTTTTTATTAATTACTGCTTTCTTTAAATTGGCTTTCGTTTGCCGCCCACCATTTGCATAAGAAGATTTTTGATCCTTGACGTTGAGTAAGGTGACAATTTCTTGTGAGGGTTCTCCATTTGTGGTTACACCTAATCTCATGTTAATCACAGATTTGAAACCAGTAGCTTCTAACACTGATAAGTGATACTTGTTGATTTGTCCAGCTATGAACCAATTTTTGTAAACAGGAATTGCTGGCCAGTAATCAAGCCATTCATCAGGAATTGCATCAGGTTTTGGAGGATCTTCCACAATTTTTTCGCCGGTTATTTCAGCAACAGTTTCTTTGGTGAAATCCATGGAAAAATCTAGACCCATTTTAGCAGTGGTTTCATAGAAGTTCTCACTGTTTACAACAGGTCTGAAGTTTGGATCAAGTCTTGTTTGATTGGCTAAGTACATCATGGTGACAAACGTGATTGTATATCCGCGATTGCAATGCAGCAAAATGGGCTTTTTTAAAGTTGGAATTACTGCCGATAATTTCTTCACAGCATCTACACTGGCCCAATCATCATACTCCCCTAATAGAGAAACATGCTCTAATTCACTCAGGTCGGCAATAAGTTCTGCCTCGTTTGTAGCTGGCACATGTTCATTACCAAAATCTCCTAATTCGTCATCGGCGTACTTAAACAATGAGACAATACTTTTGAATCCTGCTTCACTGGCATACTTCATCTGCCGGTCCGTCAGTCTTCCAGCTACAAACATATCTTCAGTTATAGCTTTAGCCCACCAAATCTTTTTAGGAGATGTAAGTCCTGGTTTTGGTCGATATGGAAATACAACTGAGCTTTCTGTTGTTTTGGGGTCACCATATGACACAAAAGACATCAAAATTATCCCTAATATATATGGAGACATAATGTGTCCATGATAAAACCGAGACAAGCCCATCATTGACTTTTTAACACCCAATGGAGACAAATTTTTAAAGAAATCTTAAAACAATAAACTCTGACCTGGCCTAGCAGAAAACTGCAGCAAAGTCGATGATGTGTATGAACTGTTAATTCACTGAGAACATTCAATGGTTATAAACGGGGTATAACGTTCCGGATTGCAACACGTGTATAAAAGTATGACAGTCTATATTAATAACAGAATTTATGAGGACAACTGGAAATATACAGTCACGGATCTGTTTTATTGTATGTAAAGATGTTAGTTTTTACTGGAGTAAATAATAAAATTCCCTCAATAAAGCTGAGAAAACGCCAGTTGGCCAACATCCACAGTTTAATAGAGAGCCTCCTTCCACCTACCGTTGCCCAGCTGATAGAAACTTTGTTAAACTTTGACAGTTTTGTTGCACCTTATCAAAGTTCAAAACACATTTCAGTCATTTGCAGCTGCAATGGTCACACTCGTTAGAGGAGGTCCACGCTTTCTGTTGACGTGTCTACATCTCATAAGACACAGACTGACTGGGATTATCTACCAGTCTTAAGTACATTGTCCTACATTTGTTCAATTTGGATAAATCTAACATATGTCGCCAGGGGGCACAAACGATATACATGTAGGTCGGCTAGCAGACGATGTCATATCGAATTCAAAAGTATTACAACAACAACAACTGTGTATCAACAAAAAGTTTAACTGAAGTAAACAGATTTGCCACCTTGTTCTTGCCGTATATATTGACTCAAACAATTACACTGCCTGTTTAACGTCACGTTCGTGCATCGTTATGTAGGTTAGTCAAACGCAAGCCGGATTCAAATTAAACTGCTCACACTAGCACACCCGCGTTCATGATGAAATTTCCAATATATTTTACCCGGGACTGTTTCTGACCACAACAAAGACACTGACTACTATCCTGGGTAAATTATAGATAAGAAAATCTACAAAAAGTTATCTCCCATGACGAATCAAAAAAAGGCTAGCGATGTTTAATCTATAGATGAGGATTTCTATTTTATTTAAAGTTCAAAACTTGATGTCAGGCAGTAACCATAATTTAAAAACGTAAAGTTTAAGTTGCTGAAATAAGGGCATTCTATAATAATATGATACTCGTCCCTAATTGTTTGCATACGGCATTATTTACCTGAATACGTATCTGATAAACTATACAAATAAGGCCTGCCACTGAATGAAATTATATACGTTGAATAATCCGTATGACCAGTAGTCCATTAAGTTAATGGACTTCTGGTATGACCTAATTACCGCGGAATACATTTTTAAGCGAGTGTGGTACTGCTGAAAAATTATTGATTTTGATATGAAAATGGACGTCGAGTGGCTGTTTTATTCGGTCTCACCCTAAAGTGTCTAACGAAGAGAACGAGATACGTTATATGACAGGGTAAGGCCTAGCACAATGGACAGGGCTAATTTCTCCGTCTTAGCCCCATAGATACGTCCCGCCTATCTCAACCCATGGAGCTATAATGCCTAAAGCTCCATGCTCAACCCATAGTGAAAGCTGGAAACTGACCCGCCGCTATCGCCGGCCTCTCAAAACATATCGGATTTTTCTCTGATTTCTAGGTAAAAAAGAAAACTTCGACTAGTATTTTACCTACCTGCAATATTTCTTTTCATACGGTTTTCAATCTTATTAAACCCAAGAGAGATAACTTTAACGTGTCAACTTGGGCGAAAAACTAGTTAAGCGTCAGGAAAAAAAGAAGGATGTAGATAATTGTGAATTTTTTTGTACCAGGTATCTTAAAAAAATCAGAGAAAAATCAGATATATGTTTTGAGAGGCCGGCGATAGCTGCGGACCAATTTCCAACTTTCACAACGGGTTGAGATAAGGTGGGACGCAGGGCTAAGACGGAAGAATTAGCCCTATCCATTGTGCTAGGTAAGGCCATGCAATTTTGATATAATGGCACATAAAGAAAGAATCGTTCTGCTATATATCAAGGTTTATTTTGCCATCGTATTTTGTATGGAACTTAGTGTAGCACACATTAAAACGCTCACCAATACTCATTCCGTAAGTCTATTTTTGTTAATCATACAGTATACTGTATATCCTTTTAAAGCTTATAAGCTGTTGTTTGTTACTGGTATACCGATTGATACAGCCATACAAATCCAAATCACTTACGTTCTAATTCATTTCTTACATTTAATAGGCAGCTTACACTCTATTTTTTTGCGCCCTCGGTCTAAGGGCAGTTTGTTTGCAGAGAAGCAATCATTTGATTAAAACTGTAAGCGGGCTTACCTCCATACATTAAGTACAGCCCACTTGGTCTTTAAACTAGTGCCACTTTGAATTTCTATATGTAGTGATATCCGCTAAAACAGCGTAAATTGTGCGTTCGTATAACCAGACAAATTACAGCTGATAAATACGCCAGGACTATGCTTTTATGCCATCCAGCTGTACATCAATCCAGTTGGCTTTTTTAAGATACCACTCACTCTCATAAAACCAACAAACAAACAAATTATAAAGATACTAACAATTTTAATCATTTTTAAATTAATAAAATTCTATTTTATGTTGACCTACATAACCCATTTTCAATTTTTTATACACTTTGGCTTTTGTAAAGGGAGAGTTACCTTCATCATTTACTGATAAGACACCAATGGTGCGGGTTTATCCCAAAGTTCCCAGTCTGCGTTGAAAAGCTAGATGGTACTTGATGGTTACAAAATGAGTAGCAATAGCCATAGCCTAGTGTCTTTACTTTAGCACTGGAGGAAGAGGAACTTTCCAACATTATGAAAAAACTCCACATTTTGGTTGTTCTAGTGTTAATTATTGTTGGAATACACCGCCGTCATAAGTGAATTACCCTTAAACCATCTCATTTTTGTTCGCTTATCTGTCCAGATGAAGGGTTATGTATCTCTAGTAGTCTACCATACAAAGTAGCCTTTTTTCAGACACATAAATAGATAGGTGAATTTAAATACGTAAATTCTGGGTCGATAAATTTAAGCCAGTACTTCAATACTCGTACTTTTCTAGAGATGATCAATCGGTTCCTGCCTAATTCACCGAAGAACACAACATTTAAACACGTTTTTTTGTTGTTGTTTTTTTACCAAAATCTAGCATCGGTAGTAGAAACCCCGAAAGTCTGAACAATAGGTTACAAGACTTTAGTAGCGACATATCAATCGAATTAGCTACGACACTGCATGGAGTCCTAAACTTTAGAATAAAGCAATTGCTATCATGGTTCTGTACTTCATTTTCCAATATATAAAAATCGCATGACCTTACCTTGATTTAAACCATTCTGACTTCTTCCTTGAACACGTGTCGGTTGACCGCTAGACCGACCCATAAAACAACCATTTCACGTCCATTTCCACGTCAAAATCAATCATTCGTCATATTGTGCACTGTGCAGTAAGTTTCAACGGCTTATTATTCGAGTACAGCTTTTGTTAACGTTGAGTAGGGTAAAATATTGATTTTCGTCTGATAAGAAAAATGTTTACGGTACTTTAACTTTAAAAAGTTCAGTTATCGACAATCAAAATATTTTCTACTCCATGACACTCACCATGCTTGGCCTAGCTACTCTACAGGAAACATCCGAACCTTCAGAATTAAAGAAACGCTACCATATTTCTGCCTTTGATCTTACAATTCATGCCGTATGGCCTTACCTTGATTTAAACCATCAAGTTGGTCAGATCTGAGACCAGTATCTACATACTATCCCAGGTTAGATCGACCCATAAAAGGATGGCCATATTTTTCACGTAAAAATCAATAACTTCTCTGCGGTATACCTTTCGTGCTTCTGATCGATTTAAAACGTCTTCCCGATTTGAGAGTGAGATTTAGCAAGACAGGAAGCCCCCTTTCTCCCCCCACGTTATTTTTTAGGGCAAAATAGCATACACAAACGCCAATATGTAGAACTGTTATTGTTTATTTTTTCTTTTCTCCGACTTGAATATATATAAACCAGCAACAATTATGTATTTTTAACAATAATACTGTGAAGCCGTAATATAAATGGGATGATTGGCGCATAGGGACCCAACACTATTTTTTCAGGCAAAACCCGGGAAAATCAAGATATTTTTCGGGCAATGTATCAGACACAAATATCAATATGTAGAACAGTTATTGTTTATTTTTTCTATTTTTCTATGCGATTGTATATAAACCAGCAACAATTATGTATTTTCAATTGTAATTCTGCGAAGCCGTAATATGTCTGGAATGTGCATGATTATCGGCGTAGGGACTCGCTTGGCTTGCAAGTGTTTGATATTTAATAAAATTATTGTTTTTACGTTAGTTTTAAAGTGTGTGATATCTATATTCGAGAAAAATAAACAATGAGAGAAGAAATAAAATATTATCAAATGTTTGGATTTTACATTGTAATGTATCGTATAAGGTACATATAGGAACAATTGCAAACATGTAACATATAGATAGGAAAACAATGCCAACATTTGGTAATGTTTTTATTTCTCCCCTTATTTTTATGGTATATATGTTTTGCGTCACAGACATATTTAATAACGTATTTTATATACTATCAAACATTTACAAACCAGGTGACCGTGCTCGTAGATCATGAAATGTACAAGCAAAATCTAGGAATGATTAGTAAAGTTTACAGTCAGCACCTGTATCTGGAATCACTTCATGTTTAAACCAGAATCACTGGGTAAAGTTTCTTGCACGCTTCGCACTTGTTGTGAAAATACTTCGGGTCATTTCAGCAACATCTTGTATGTCAGAACTTATCTTTGATTGCTTCTCTTAGTTTTGTTCACAGAGATTTGTATCTAGCCAGTGGACATGCGCTCTCGGGAGCCTACGTCATTCGTAAATGGTTACTATATATAATAATACAATAATATTGTGTTATTATATATAGTGACCATTGACTAATGGCGTAGGCTCCCTAGAGTGCATGTCCACTGGCTAGATACAAGTGTCTGCCATTCTAAAATATAATCCATTCTACTTCCTACGTCGAGACATGGACTCTATGATACACCCGGTCCATCTTGTTTTGCACTTCTTTTATTTGCTGGACTGTGGCTGATAGGTCGCCCCAAATATTGGAGGAAATTAATGCGCGATGGGTTTGTTTTAATGGATATAAGCTGTGTTTTTTCCGACTGTTTAAAGGTAAATAGTTTAAATGTGAACAGCTAAATAACACCATGTGATGCTTTCACTGGTCGTCACCCACACAGGGGTCAGACATAACGTCTTAATGAAAAACGTCTAAAGAAACTCTGATTTGAGTGACCTGAATGTCTTGCTGATTTGTATTTGGCGGCTTTGGGTCACAATAACGTCTTCCTGAAGTGTGATTTAACGGATTTGAAAAATGACACAAACACTGATTGAAATGTGATTGGCCAATTGAGTGACATGATCGTCACTCAAAATAAGGATGACACCCCCCTGCCACTGATGGCATGCTTTATATTTCTGAAACAACATATATTTCAGCCAATACAGAATTGATAGTTGGATTAACAAAGTCAATTTTTCTCTCAAGATATCCGTGGAATTAAATGCCCTTCATCTATTAAGGCTTTAGTTCCATCCCCTGATAATCTTAACTTTTCTGAAGGTTACCGATGGAGTTGTTTCAATCAGTGAATCCAGGGACACAAATGGGAGTGTTAGATAGAAAATACTGGGACTTTTTGTTGTCGCATATCAAGGATAACTCTGTGTTAGATTTTTATTTGACATGAGTTTCTTTGAGCATATGCTGAAAAGCCAAGGTATCTACCCAGAGCTCTTCAATGAATATATTAAACAACAGTACAAAATAAAAAATCCCTTAACGTGGTAACATATTAAATTGACCAAATATGAATACTCCAAGTTCGAAAAAGAATATATGAACTTTATGACATAATAAGTAGTGTTCTACATTATTTTCGTGCAGCGCGACAGTCGCGTCGCGTCTGGTGTGAATTGGGCTTTAAAGTCACACAGCGATGCGCCTGTGTTATGTGTGTGACATACCTACATCAAGCCAGGAAGAGTCTGTCTGCACCACGTGGTGTCACTTAAACTTAAACACAGGTTACGGTGACAAGTATTCCTAAGAACAGTGAAGACTGGATTTGTCCAGAGTGAATAGTTTTGGGTTTTAAAAGAGTTACATTATTATATTTGAGAAAATAAAATATGAACAGCATTTTGTTTACTTTAAGGACAACATGTACAATAAGATATTCTTAAGCAAATATACAACTTGTAATTTGAATTTGGGAGAGATTCTGAAGCACAGGTGAATTGGGACACTTACACAATTATCACCCTGGCTCTTTAAATTCAATTTTAAAGGTTGAGATTGGAAACAGTGATTGGGATAGAAGAAGCAATACATTTTAAACTTAGATTTATTAGTTCATATATCGTCTTTACACGTTGTTCTAAAATTTTAAACGTTCCAAGCTCACTCGTCCTATTGAACTGTTGCGCACAGTGGTAAACTATGTGGACAGTTGGCTATGGCAAGTAATAAGGAAGGTCCGTCAGTGAGTATTGTAGGTGGTCGTCTGTTTCATTTGATATTAGCCGAACATTTGGGATTTTTAAAACACCTGACGGAGGCAATGGAACGACAAGATACGAATGACCAGAATTAAGTCTATTAACTAGAAGTATGCAACTACCATATAGCTACCATATATGCTAACCGGCATTGGGGACCGAGCCTCCTGTTATAACGTATCATGTGACGTAACACACAAGAAAATTAAGAACACAATGATGCATTATGGGTTACTTCTGGCATTCCTTGGTTATAATGTTTCTAACAAAACGAAAAGCATTTATCTAGTGCAAAATGTTCCTGTTAAATGTTCCATAAATGGTTACTAAATTGCCAAATATTAAGCCAGTTGTCCGATCGAAAAAAAATTCTATACAAAGTGGTTGAGCAGGGACGAAATTACCCAGAGTTCCTTTTAGTGTCAACAAAAAGACACTGTTCTAAAATATGAAGTCGTCGTTTCTTGCTGGTCTACAATGCCATGGACATTACTGTATGACAGTTACATACTACTAGTTAACTGACTTCTGGAATTACATATTCGGGATTGCTCAACCCCACGACTGTGATGGAAATTCCTCAATGTCCTGTTAACAGGGCTAGTCTTAATATTATGAATTAGAATATCTACCAGTTAGCATGCACGTCATTATTAACTGTTAATATTTTATGTAAACTATATCATAATGTGAATTTTAAAAGAAAATCCGCAACCCAAATCATGTTGTAGCCTTACAAAAGTGAGACGTTCCATTTCTATGAGAGCTACGCTGTGCAGGGCTCAATTGCGGCGCATTGTACTGCCGATCTTTCTTCAATCAACCCCTCATTAAAACGATATAAAGACCGCCTTTCGATCCTTGGTTTCCCACTGAATAGGGACATCGCGGGGTTGTGTTGAGGTTCAAACCCATTAAAATATTCTTTTACTATTATGTAGTAATTTTGGAGAATTCAATAAAGTAAAGGTATATGAAAAAGAATAGTTATAACATCCAAAGAAAGATGAGTAATTACGGGTTGGCCTTTGAAATCAAAAAAACTTTTGTATACATTGCCCATCTTCATTTGGAGTAAGGATTGAGCTAAAGTGGATACTAGCAAAATGAAAACGGTGGTGAGTAAGAGAGATGTTAAAATCAATGAAATTCGATTTTATTTTTTTATTTTCAACTTAAATATTGTTATATCTCACACGATATTATATTGCAATAAAATGTAAAAACCTGTTAACTCTCGAAAGAAATAACCAGCAATAATAATACGTCCGTCGACACTAATCTGTTGAATGGCTCTAAATTCAAATATAGAATCATTGTGGTTAATTAATTATATTTTTTTATTTTAAGTACGACCAACCGAACTGAGGGGCGATTTTGTGTTTAGAAACCAGGATATGCTCAATGTAGTATATGTTCATGAAAGAATAATTGAAGGAAATTCGGTAAATATTTGCTCTCTCTATCATAAGGCCATATTAATAATGGCTTTACTTCTTTTATTTTTTTACTTTAAGTTTTGTAAAGCCGGCTACATACACCAGCAATTCTTGGTCGGCGACTAAATACCTCAAATCGCTCCCTCTGCGACAGTCTTTGCGACGCGACTAGACACTACTGGCAACTATAGTCGCAAGGGATCAAACTTGTTGGATGTCTTGCAACTCTTTGCCGATTGTCGGCGACTAATCTCCTCGTGTGCGGGAAACATGCGACAGAAAATCGGCCACAATAAGTTGTGCATGGAATCAGTAACCGAAACACAGTCACATGATTTTAAGTAATAAAATGTTGGCACGAGACCAAGACAACTCTCGTACGCTATTCCGAGCCATCGCGCATTAATTTCTGCCAATATTTGGGTGCAACGTATGCCCCAGACCAACAAATAAAAGTAGTGCAAAACAAGATAACTTTTTGCAAAAGTCCTTATGGAAATTAAGTCGTTATCTTCAAGCTTGTCAAACATTTACATAAAATTAATGTTGAATCATGTCAATATAATCTGTTGACTTCCAGTTAGGGGGCTTTTACTGTATCCATCCAAATAAGTTTTCAACATCTCGGGAGTCAGCAGACGTGGATAAAGTCTTGGTAATAATGTTAACCTGGGCCACACAGCCTTCACATGCCATAAACAATGTTTGAATCCCTATTTTTTTTTTGTGTGTGTGTGTGTGGGG
>JARFOD010075561.1:0-20879 GCA_031763545.1 Mopalia muscosa
CACGGGGAAACACCTACCCCACCCCAGAACAGCCCTAGGTGCAACCCTGCCTGGGTTATCAGGGGAGATCACTCCTGTCTTGGGGGGGTCACCTCACAGCACTCCATGTGAACTGTCGTCTCCTCGCGTCCACTCTCGCCAGGCTCCACACAGGTTGTTTAAATAAAAAAAAATGAATTAAAAAATAACATGGAAACTTGGAGATGGACGTGTCATACATCGATCTGTTGGAGCGTATGCATCCATAGTTTAGGCTATTTCAATAAAATAAAATAAATAAAAGGAGAACAAGCTACTCTTTATTTAAAACAAAAGGAATAACAGGCTATACCACACCCTTGGGGACGCGGGGAGGACTTAGACGGCAAGGGACATTGTACAGGTTGTACGTAGACTGAAATCGGGTGACGCAGTGATCTCTCCCTTGATCGTGCGAGTACAGATGGCGCTAGCTGTTCATAGCTAGCGCCATCTTTTCTCGCATAGTCAAGGGACTGTCTTTAATGTCATGTTCCCTTTAGGACGCTACGAGCCACCTTGACACGACACTACATTGTCATGGCGCATTGTTTCAACGTCAAAAGTCATTGCATAACATTGTTTGACATCTGGCTCGGTAATTCTCACTGTCCTTACTCGGCCACGGTCAGCCATAGAATAAATGAAATCCCTTCTTGGTTGGAGATACAAGACACCCATTCTCTGAACTAGTATATAGGACTTGCGTCCCCTTTCCCTAAGGAACGGAGTCCACAGCTCCACGATCATCACGGCCAGCCTGTGACGTTACAACATGTGTCTCACATGGTCCCGCACCAGGAATGGGGATCCCCTTCTGGGTTTCCCGCGTCTCTTGTACGAAGCGTCTGTCCCAGCACCTTACTACTAAAAAACGTACCGCCCTGACGGATCATGGACTAAAGAACCAAATACCCTCATTGACGTGTACACAATACATTCCTACAAAAGCAGACGACACACGCGGCATGCACTCGGTGACCCCTCACGACGCCATCTTGCTCAACCAGTCTCGATACGCTGCTCTCCCAGCTCCTTACTATTAAATAACATTGAGTCCTTGTACTATAAGATGCCGCACCTTAGCACCTTAATACATATTTACATAGCCTGTAACGTTTATATGTAGTAAAGAATTACTACAAAAATACGAATAATGACTAAATAACAAGATGGTGCTGCTCTCCCAGCACCTTACTACTAAATACAATTGAGTCCTTACTTAACAAGTACTAAGGAGCCACACCGTAGCACCTTAATACCTAGGAACAGTAACACACGTTAACATGTAGTCAATAATTACTACATAAATACGTATTTATGTAGTAACTCCTTACTACATAACAACGCTAAACCATGCCTTATTCTGTAATAAAAAAATGCTAACCGAGTTGCACTGTCTATACTACTTGTATATAAGAGAAATACCTTTGCGATAAACCTCAATCAAAACAAACAGGAAAAAATAACAACACCTGAATACTTGACAGAACAAGCGCCTTGTCAGTCGTTGTCTTTGAATACGCTGTCACTTATATTAAAACACTTAATAAAAGCTTCCAACCAATTGACCCTTTTAAGGTAGTACATGTGTAACGTTTCTTGATGCCTAATTCTGTCTCATGTAAACCGCTGGGGACCGAGTGTCAGATAGACAACGCAAGTCATACAATCCATTATCGAATACATCTTTAATAATGTTGCGAAGTGGTACATTTATATCCTCGAAATGCGCAGTGTAAAAATTCTATCAAATGTCTGATGTGATTGTACATAAAGAACAGGTTGAACTATTGATTGATATTACGGGTGATTGTGGTTTTTTTGTTAACAGTCATTGAACTACACACCAGATCGGGCGTGGTCGGTTAAAATAGCACAGAATTATATAAAGCACATATAAGTTTCATATTTTCTTTGATTCAGGCAGTACTATGTTTATTGGTAAATGGTATAAGAGATTAATTATCAAGCTTTTGTATTTTTCAGAGACAATACACATCGGTCAAGTAAAGGTTCTCTATGACCCATACTGGACAAAACGTATTGGCCAAGGAAAGGTTCTCTATGACCCATACTGGACAAAACGTATTGGCCAAGAAAAGGTTCTCTATGACCCATACTGGACAAAACGTATTGGCCAAGAACAGGTTGTCTATGACCCATACTGGACAAAACGTATCGGTCAAGTTAAGGTTCTCTATGACCCATACTGGACAAAACGTATTGGCCAAGTAAAGGTTCTCTATGACCCATACTGGACAAAACGTATTGGCCAAGTAAAGGTTCTCTATGGCCAATACTGGACAAAACGTATTGGCCAAGTAAAGGTTCTCTATGACCCATACTGGACAAAACGTATTGGTAGAGGATGTCTATGATCCATACTGGTTTAGTTTAAGTGCTATGATATGTAACCACACTGACACAACACAGTGGTTTAGAAAGGTGATATGATCTTTGGCCACACTGACACAACACAGTGGTTCAGTAAGGTGATATGATATGTAACAACACTGACACAACACAGTGGTTTGGTAAGGTGATATGATCTTTGGCCACACTGACACAACACAGTGGTTCAGTAAGGTGATAGGATATGTAACAACACTGACACAACACAGTGGTTCAGTAAGGTGATATGATATGTAACAACACTGACACAACACAGTGGTTTAGTAAGGTGATATGATCTTTGACCACACTGACACAACACAGTGGTTTAGTAAGGTGATATGATCTTTGACCACACTGACACAACACAGTGGTTCAGTAAGGTGATATGATCTTTGACCACACTAACACAACATAGTGGTTCAGTAAGGTGCTATGATATGTAACCACACTGACAAAAAACAGGGGTTTAGTTTAGGTGATATGATATGTAACCACACTGACACAACACAGTGGTTCAGTAAGGTGATATGATCTTTGGCCACACTGACACAACACAGTGGTTCAGTAAGGTGATATGATCTTTGACCACACTGACACAACACAGTGGTTCAGTAAGGTGATATGATATGTAACCACACTGACAAAAAACATGGGTTTAGTTTAGGTGATATGATCTTTGGCCACACTGACACAACACAGTGGTTTAGTAAGGTGATATGATATGTAACAACACTGACACAACACAGTGGTTCAGTAAGGTGCTGTGATATGTAACCACACTGACACAACACAGTGGTTCAGTAAGGTGATATGGTATGTGGCCACACTGACACAAAACAGGGGTTTAGTTTAGGGAATATGATCTTTGACCACACTGACTTAACACAGTGGTTCAGTAAGGTGATATAATATGTAACCACACTGACACAACACAGGGGTTTAGTTTAGGTGATATGATCTTTGACCACACTGACACAACACAGTGGTTCAGTAAGGTGATATGATATGTGACCACACTGACACAACACAGTGGTTTAGTTTACGTGATATGATCTTTGACCACACTGACACAACACAGTGGTTTAGTAAGGTGATATGATATGTAACCACACTGACACAACACAGTGGTTCAGTAAGGTGATATGATATGTAACCACACTGACACAAAACAGGGGTTTAGTTTAGGTGATATGATCTTTGACCACGCTGACACAACACAGTGGTTCAATAAGGTGATATGATATGTAACCACACTGATACAACACAGTGGTTCAGTAAGGTGATATGATATGTAACCACACTGACACAACACAGGGATTTAGTTTAGGTGATATGATATTTGACCACACTGACACAACACAGTGGATCAGTAAGGTGATATGATATGTAACCACACTGACACAAGACAGTGGTTCAGTAAGGTGATATGATCTTTGACCACACTGACACAACACAGTGGTTCTATAAGGTGATATGATATGTAACCACACTGACACAACACAGTGGTTCAATAAGGTGATATGATATGTAACCACACTGACACAACACAGTGGTTTAGTAAGGTGATATGATACGTAACCACACTGACACAACACAGTGGTTTAGTTTAGGTGATATGATCTTTGACCACACTGACAAAAGACAGTGGTTCAATAAGGTGATATGATATGTGACCACACTGACACAACACAGTGGTTCAATAAGGTGATATGATATGTAACCACACTGACACAAACCAGGGATTTGGTTTAGGTGATATGATCTTTGACCACACTGACACAACACAGTGGTTCAATAAGGTGATATGATATGTAACCACACTGACACAACACAGTTGTTCAATAAGGTGATATGATATGTAACTACACTGACACAACACAGTGGTTCAGTAAGGTGATATGATATGTGACCACACTGACACAAAACAGGGGTTTAGTTTAGGTGCTGTGACATTTGACCACACTAGCGCAGCACAGGGATCTGGTTCAGTTGACAGAACACAGATCATTGCACCACGGCCGAACTCATGGGAATGTATCAAACAGTCAGAACAACTTACTATCTTACTTAAATGTTTATTACAGCCGACGCAAAACACGGCCTGTAACACTGGGAGGTCTATAACTCGGGAAATATGTACAACACACAGTTTGTCAAACTGGGACGTCTAAAGCCCGCGAAGTCGGCACAACACACCGTCCGTCACACTGGTACGTCTATGACTCAGGAAGTTGGCACAACATTGGCCCTACGGTCTATTACTCGGGGAGTCGGCACAACACACCGTCTATCACACTGGTACCTCTATAACTTTAAAAAAACAACACAGCACACGGTCTGTCACACAACACACGGTCTGTGCCACGGATTATTCTTTAACTCATTAAGTCGGCACAACACACGGTCTGTCGAACTGGTTGGTCTATAACTCATGACGTCGGCGCAACACACGGTCAGTCTAGAAGTCGGCACAATGCAGACTGCAGAAATCTATAACGCAATCAATCGGCAAAGTACAGCACTAGTTTCATTGGAATGTCTATTACGAAAATTTTACAGTTGGCACAAGGCATGTCTCAGTCGAACTTTTGAGACTAAGCGCCTCTGTTTTTTGCAGACTTTTCGAGATTTTCATATTCATTTGGGAACTGGCCTTATGTCGACCATCACCGTTCAGGTATATTGTCTGTTCTTCAACAGGTTGGACTTTTATCCACCGCCACCCTTAAGGTAGCTTGTCTTTTCTTTAACAGGTTAAGTGGCATGTGTTGCCTGTTTTAAAGTACTAAGAGTTGATGCTCCTGTAAAGCGTGTTACAGACTCAACGTTCGTTGGGTTTTGTGTAGCTCCGGTGTCGCTTCCAGATGGCGTCACACCCGTTATTCGGCTGACGTCAACACGGTTCTTCCTCTGAAGACCGTTACGCAACACTTGTCGGATTGCCTTTAGACGTAGGAAATACACAAGCGGATTTAGGGCGCTCACCATGGCGGCCAGAAGCATTGAGATACCGTAAGCATAAAGTCTAACGATAAAAGAAACGTCATAAATTGGAACGACATTAAGAACTATCAAAAGGGGACTCCATCCAAATACTATTAGCGCTGTGGTGACCAGACACATTTTAGCGGCGGAAACGGCCTTTTTCAAACTCAGTAAAACTCGTGGATTAGAACTCTGTATCATAGATGACCTGTGCTTTTTTCTGATGACAATGTACATGGATATATAAGCGGCACTGGTCACGACAATAGGTAAAGCCAGGTGTATATAGACACCGACATGTAGATAGCCGGACGGATAGCGATAGATACCATTACAATAGGACCTCCACTTAATGCCGCCCAGTGTTTCTAGGTTAAACAAAGGTAAGAGGTAAAAGAGCACGACTAATACCCACAGGGAGAGGGCCACAAAGGAACACCTCATTTTGGTAATCAACATTTTATAACTCGACGGCCTGAAGACGGCTATAAAGCGATCGATAGCGGTCAAGGCCACACCCCATAACATCATTGTCATAATGCTGATTGGAGAAACTACAGCAAAGAGACAAAGTGCGGTGTTTAAACTGGTGTTCGCCACAAGACTTTGACGAGGCAGAATCATCGACACTGGTAAAGCAACTAATCCGACTGTGAGATCTGTGACTATCTGAGACAATATAAAATAGTTAAGACTTTTCCGCACAGATTTATAACGAATGAACAATGCCAAAAGGAATCCATTAATTATAATAATAATGATAAATAATACCCAATAGAGTGGAGTTAATGCTGCTATAAAGTTAGATCCTGGTAGGGTGAAAGATGCCGTCGAGTTGGAGTCGACTTCTTCAAGATACTGGGAGTTGTTTGTGAAGTTTCCTGTTGCCATTATGGAAAAGAAGCATCTAATGGTTAGGTCAAAGAATATAAGCTGGGTGTCTGTCGAATATGTCCACTATAAATATTCTCGATCCTGTTTTAAACTGTAAGAATCCAAATATGATGACTCTTACTCTAGTTCAATTCGCAAAGGTTGGAAGGAAAAGTTCTCCTGTACAATAATACTAGCGAGGTTGGCTCGACAAATAGGCGGCGTCCGTTTATTATAGAACAGTTAGTGTTACAGTTACGCATCAAATAAACAATAGTGCATTAGATCAGGTAGAGGAAAAGGATATGAACTGAGGATATGTCCTGTGAAAGTGATATCCGGACAAGTTAAAAATGATTCAGATTTAATGTTTTTGTCTGCTAGCAACCGCTCGTTCGTTAATTGAGTATTGTAGGCCTTGGTATATCGACATCCGACATTTGTAAGATATACTGGTACTCTTGGTAGACCCCATCACCAATACCACGCGTCTCAATACATTGGTCATATGGGTCAACAACCTGTTAGAGAGGGTCGAGAGCTTGTCACCTGTTTGCCTGTAACAGAAATATACAAACCAATAATAGAAAGTATTTGTCATCCATTAACAATAGGGGAACTACTCCTCAAAGATTCTCTCCTATTTACTTAACCACTGTTATCACGAGTCACGGCAAAGACACCTTCCAAAGGCAAGGTTCAAAAGCATATCACCAGAATAAGACATTTCACCTTTGCCACAATTGGCGAGCACTGTGGGTTTTGATTGCTTTTAACTGAGGGTGCATATAGTCGCCACACTCTGGCCCTCGTGTTGTTGGAGTATGGCCAGATGTAGAGGGAGGAGGCCTGATGTCAACCTCCATCCCCTCCAAGACGTCAAAGCGGTTTGAGATGGTAACCGTCTTAGACACAAGGGACTAAAAACAAGGGACTTTGAAACGTTCAAACTGAAACGTTTGAACAGCATCCGTGTGGCCACGATAAGGAAATCCTCCGGGCCAACTGTCTTTTTTCTTTTAGTTTGAGTATCTGATTTTGATTGTTTTGTTTATTGATGGCTGGTCATGGATTTTGGAAGTTTGGGAACTTAGGGTTGTAGTTTACTTTGGGTTTACCAGAAGAGTGATCATCGCCACTTGGCCGCGTACCAGCAGACACAGTGACTCTGGTAGTCGCATAGCATAGAATTGGAATGATTTGTGATCATCTGAGACACGACAACGCGAGCCTCAGGATAACTAATGCTATTTTCCATTTTTATTGATTGCATTTTTTCTCTTTTACATGTGGGCCTCACAGCATTTACATAACTTGAAAAGTATTAATCCCTCAAGGCCTTCTCAAGAGCATCTGAAGAAAATTCAGATCTCATCTACATTGGGTCTTTCCGTGTCCGAATTTCTGACACTCATCCTGTGAGGACCAATTTAGATTTTGTTCCTCATCAAAATTAAAAATTATTTTGATGTTTCCTACTCAATTGACCCGTGAACCACCGCCTTCTGCAATGATATTGACTAAGGCTTAATATTATATACCTTATTGTAATATTTTATTTGTAATCAAAATAATTTAAAACAAATTACGATGGAATTAATAATTGATCATTGCAGGGCTCGAGTGACCTACCGATTGATCAGATCGGGCCAATCTGACCGCCCGTTTAGGAGAATATTGAGCCAAAGTGAAGTGTCAGGACAAATTGACTATGAGGCAACATTTTGCCAGCCTAATTGCGCCTCAGTAACCAGGATCACATTCTCCTCCAACACAGGATGCAGGCTGCCTCTTTCTCGACTTTTACGATCAACCGAGGAAGCTGGGCGAGTGTTCTACAGAGCCTGCTGATGTTAAATGGCCCACCCGCTCACCCAATTGGCCTTTGGTGGGGGGGGCAATGCATCTGGAAGATGAGAGGACGACAGGTGGCAAGTAGTCATTTTTCTATGACGTATATAATACAATACTTGGCCATTTGTCGGTTGGAGACTGATATTGTGCAAGGTAAAAATAAATTCAGCCCTTTACATTCTTCTAGGTAGGCACCGTGAATGTTCTCTGAATTTAGCCCTTACTCCTTACTTATCTCGGTGGATTAAGACCTAAATTCCAGCTTGTTTATTAATTGAACAGGAAATAAGGTTCGATTGGGACGATAGTTTTATAAAGGTTTCTCACCATCGCTAGTGAAAGACGCGGCTAATTCTACCATATCTTCACACAATATCAATGTAACTCTGAAGTTAGAAATTAATATTTATTGCAAACTCAACCATAAGCCCAAGGCATTTCGTTCGCGATGGGTGAACATTGTACCTGAAGTTTCAACTACTTGTATCTTCTTACCTAATACTTGTAGATAACTTATTGGTTGTCTTAGTGATGAAAAAACACCTGGTCCATTTACCGGTATATCACTGTCAATATTATATGTGTTATACCTCCAAATAATCGAAGAAGACTAGAGCAAATCGGTTCTCAATAAAGTTCTAAAAGGTAATTGAGAATTGTGTGTAATATTTATGTTGGGTTCGTTTATCAGTGTGTAGTAAGCAAACGGCGGTTAATAGGCTTCCGCCGAACAAATTGTACTAGTTTTTGTTTATACTAATACACCAATAACGTACTAGTTTATCAAAGCTACAGCAACAACGAAAATCACGAAAGACGACTGTACCTTACTGTCATAAGAAATAAAGCTAAGCGGCATAGCTAAAGACCAAGTACCAACGTTTTCTTTTAACATATTTTGAGCCCCTCGCATGGCTTGGATCTTGTGGTTGTTGGAGAAACAACATCAAGTACGATTTTAAACTCTGTCAAACAACTAAACAAACATTTAGCGACGCTGACATTAAATAAACAATCTATACTTTTTCATCACGAATACGTAATCCGGCAGATATGAAATGAAAGGTTCGTATCAGTAATATTCCAAATCGATTTTTCAGCTGCATGTAGTATGGTGTAACCTCCGGCAATATATATGCAATGATGTATTGGTAGGTTATATCGACAATTTATGCAACACATCGCATAGTGTTTGCTGTATTGCTTGTTGTGACAACGTTTTTTGACCGTGTAACGGTTTTGCAACGGAATTTTTTGGATTACCAGTGATGTTGTCACAACCTTAGAATACAACCACAAGACAACCAATGAGAAACGTAATAGCTACGTTGTAATACTGTTGTTGCATCATTTAACGTTTTGACAACATTTTTGTTACGTTGTATAAAAACTCTACCATAAAGTCACAACTTGGTTGATTTGCGTTGTTTCAACGTTAATCTTCGACGTTTCTTGCCACGTTTTGACAACGTTATAATAACGTTGCAGTAACGTTGTTTTTCGGTAACTCTGCAACGTTCTCATTGTATTCCTAGTATACAACGTTTCAGTTACGCAGTGTTTGCTGGGAACCTACCTTGTAAATAAATTTGCTGTAACACTCTATGAATACAGTCGGTTGCCTTACTGTTTCCAAACAAGACTTGCTGTTTCCAAACAAGACGTATGTCGGATACCTCAGATATCTATGACCGGATGATACCGGGGAATAGATCCTTCCAAAATGTGTTCCTAAAAGAAAGCTGATTGAGCACCACAGCACACACAATGAGTGTCTTCTGCTTCCATACCCGACACCAGTCAATGGATAGAAATTAACGTCCACTTCTACCTAAAGAAATCCTCGAGTTTCTTGAGGATTTTCTTAGGATGGGCGTGGTTGATTTCTCTACGTATACCTCTTGTCTAGATGACAGAGTTTGTTTATCTTTCTAAATCAACCAATAAAATTCAACAAAAGCGGCTGTTTTGCTCTGTATGTCTCCCATCGCTTGATTCCTTGAAAAAAGGGGTTTCAGTTCAGCTCATCCTAATCAAATCTGAGACAGAATATCGTTTTCATGAAAGACGTATTATTTCTAAGCGTCACCGGTTACTAAGTATGGGATTACAGCTCCAACAATAACCTTTTTTTGCTAAATGTGTTTTTATATATACATTCGATGAAGGCCAATATATAGACATGGTAATATCCACTCATTGGCTAAACATGATCAATAATTATCTCCACATCATTCCTACATCGGCTACAGGTACCCATTTGTAGTGCTTATATTTACTGCTCGTTATAACGTTAAGCAATAATTTCAAATACTCTATTTATTATCGATCGGTTGATTGGTGACAAAAGCATTTGATTTTAGCAGTCTAATATATTGATGTGGAAATAAGTATTAATTCGGGAGAAGTCGTGGAGGTCTATATGAAAACATTCCCCGAGGACGAACAAACAATTAGTCCTCATTTCTAGATTTAAACGGACGTGACCAGGTAAGCACTCCTATTGTTTAATGACGATCATCCTGAACCGCACCAAACATAGAACAAACACCACAGTGTAAATAATTTCCGTCTACGTCCTGCTATCGCGATTCCGGAGTCCACAATCTTGAACTGTGGAATGAGGCGTTTCGTTGATAGCAATGTTGAAGAGTAACAATATCCTCTGGAAATACCAATTAGATTCGGGATTTGCTGCAATTTTGAAGATATGATTGATAAATTCCGAGGTTTAGCACAACACAAACAGATCGGCCTCGCGTTACCCCAGGTCTGATAGATACGCATCACAAACAGATCGGTTTCCCGTTACCCAAGGTCTGATACATGCGCATCACAAACAGATCCGTTTCGCGTTACCCGAGGTCCGACACATCATACACAGATCAGCTTCACGTTACCCCAAGTTTGATACATACGCATCACAAACAGATCGGTTTCACGTTACCCGAGGTCCCACACATAACACACAGATCGGTTTCACGTTACCCCAGATCTGATACATACGCATCACTAACAGATCGGTTTCACGTTACCCCAGGTCTGACATATCACAAACAGATCGGTTTCACGTTACCCGAGGTCCCACACATAACACACAGATCGGCTTCACGTTACCCCAGATCTGATACATACGCATAACTAACAGATCGTTTTCACGTTACCCCAGGTCTGACACATCACAAACAGATGGGCTTAATGTTATCCCGGGTCTGATACATCACAAACAGATCGGCTTCACGTTACCCCAGATCTGATACATACACATCACAAACAGATCGGCTTCACGTTACCCAAGATCTGATACATACACATCACAAACGGATCGGCTTCACGTTACCCGAGGTCCAACACATCACCCACAAATGTTGTGTGATGTGTTGGGGTAACCTCGGGTAACATAATGTGAAACCGATTTGTTAGTGATGCGTATGTAACAGATCGTCTTCACGTTACCCCAGTTCTGATACATCACAAACCGATCTGCTTCACGTTATCTCAGGTCTGATGCATACGCATCGCAAACAGATATGCTTCACAGTACCCCTGGTCAAACACATAACAAACAGATATGCTTCACCTTACCCCACGTCTGATCTGATATATACGCATCACAAACAGATATGCTTCGCGTTACCCTGCGTCTGATACATCACAAACAGATCGGCTTCACGTTACCCTGCGTCTGATACATCACACACAGATCGGTTTCACGTTACCCCAGGTTCGGCACATCCAAAACAGATCGACTTGACGTTACCCCAGGTCAGATACATCACAAACAGAGGGACTTCACGTTACCTCAGGTCCAATACATCACAAACACATCGATTGGACGTTACTCCAGGTCCGACACATCACAAACAGATCGGCTTCACGTGACCCCAGGTCCTACACATCACAAACAGATGAGCTTCACGTTAACCCAGGTCCGACATATCACAAACAGATCGATTCCACGTTACCCAGGTCTGACACATCACAAACAGATCGGCTTCACGTTACCCCAGGTTCGACACATCCAAAACGGATGAGCTTCACGTTAACCAAGGTCTGACACCTCGTAATAGACCGGCTTCACGTTACCCCAGGTCTGACATATCACAAACACATCGACTTGACGTTACTCCAGGACCGACACATCACAAACAGATCGGATCACGTTACCCCAGGTCATACACATCACAAACAGATGGTTTTCATGTTAACCCAGGTCCGACATATCACAAACAGATCGTGCGTATGGCATCTACGAGCCTTATAATCTATTAGAAGGTCTGGAAGCCTGATTGCCCTACGTCAGAGCAGAATGTATAGGAAGGGCGCCCAGATGTGTTATCGACATGACAGCTGAGATGATGCACGAATGACCGTCTCGCAGTGTCCAGAGTCGAAATTATTATATTTTTAAATCCTCCACCAGCATAATGTTTGGTACAGAATCATCGCTGCTGATTGTGAGCCGACTGTAAAGAGATGTGCATCCACCAATCGGAGTTTCTTGGAACTGATTATCTGGGTGATATCCTTGGCTCGGATTCCTGGTGACAATTGCCGCGATCTATTATGTATTTATTATTTACACATTGTTGGCTATAAACAAAATACATGTTATCTAGCTGTTGTTGCTAGATAACCATTAAACTTTGTTTTGGCTACATTGCTGATAAGGCTAGATGGACATACAGTGTTGTTCTAACTTGATGGCTAGACAATGTTGTTCTGGTTAGATGGCTAGACAATGTTATTCTGGACAGATGGCTAGGCAATGTTGTTCTGGATAGATGATGTTGTTTTAGCTCGATGGCTGGACAATGTTCATCTGGATAGACGGCTAGACAATGTTGTTCTGGTTAGATGGCTAGACAATGTTGATAAGGCTAGATGGACATACAATGTTATTCCAACGTTATGGCTAGACAATAATGTTCTAACTTGATGGCTACCCGCGGCCGTGGCTCAGTGGTAGCGAGTGCGCTTCCTGAACTGAACATGCTTCGATTTACCGTTCACGGGCTCGAGTCCGCCTTTCGACCATCAGGTATATGAGCGAGTCGCATGTTGTGGCTCCGGCAATCGCGGGGTTGGTTTTTACGAGGTTTCCTCCCGGTTTTCCACCGTAATAAGGCTGTGTACAGTGTGAAGTGGACAATCCGTCGTAATATAAGGGAAATACCCTTGAGTACGACGTTAAACACCAATCAAACAAACAAACAAACAATTATTATGGACTTGTAATTCCCCCATGTAATTCTTGTGTTTACCACAGGGCGTCAGCAATCTTGTATATGGAGAACAGCCTAGTCTTAGTTTGGTCAGTAACGGTGCCGAGTGTATCATGATTTCCAAAAGACTTTTTCAGGAGCACGCTTTATCCTCTACAATGGATCTTCTCCGCCAAAGCGTAAGGATATAATCTTTGTCTTAACAAATGGCGTGTTACAGCAGTAAAAGCATAACACGTTGAGATAAGAACAACAACACATAAAAAGACAAATTTTCTTTCTCGTGAAGCAAATCATAGAACGTTTGAGTTGGTCGATAAAAAATAGTCGCAGGCTGATCATAAAACTTTTATTGAAAGCACCGAAAGTATACCTGCCAATGTTTGAACTTATGATCCGTGACTGGCAAAATGTAACGGTTAGGTGTTTTTTTAAGCAAAGCCACTGCAGAACAACTTGTAACAAATGTATTTCATAACTTCTAAAAACACATACGATAATATGCGTCTATTTCATAGCTAAACGTAGACCCTACTGGTTTTTTTCTATTCGGTTTTCCGTTAAACGTAGGTCAGATATATCCTGATGACCCCGTTGGTCTCCCTCTGTGGTCGGAGGATTAATTGTCTGTGTAGTACTTTAATACAATTTTTTGTTTATATATCAGGAGTGCCCGTTTCCCCCGGAGAATGAAATGCAGGCTAATCTACAGGATTTTATTAACTGGAAAACACACAGACAAAGAGTGTACCAGAGACTTGTAGAAGAGAAACAGGCGAAATTTAGACTGAAGAAAGGTTTTATTCAACAATATACTGGTCAATATTCTCACCGAACAGGGCCAATATAAAACAACATTGTACGTCAAAAAAATCAGAAGGTCACATTTCGGTTCCTTTTTAAGAAGTGCGGACATCGTGGACTCTATCGCTACAAATGTTGAATGAAATAAGAAAAAACCCTTGCATTGTCATCAGACACAAATCAAGCCAATAATTTCAGCTCAATGTTTCTATTCGAACAATAGCTTTTACGGAGGTGTCAATTACGGCTTCGGTCATCTGATATTTAAGACAAAGTTGAGACAAGTTTTCAGTCAAATTTTAAGGATAACAAAACCACAGTTAGCAACAGCAGACAACAGTTATTGAGTTGTGTTATTTACAAGAAACAGAAGATACACTTACTTATACTGGATCTTGGATCTAGACACTACCTTATTTGACATATAGACTAATGAAAACTTAAGCCAAATAAGCACTATAACAAAACACAGGAACCAACCTGCTCCGACTCAGGATTATAATAATCATGAATAAATATATGCATATATATATACGGAACTAACAATAAAGTTAAATAACTTCTATTGCCCATGTAGAGTGGTTACAAATCCAATAAATTGTATTGTCGTCTAAGTGAACAATTTACCCAGTCTAGACCGACAACATATCACAGAATGGCGAAATCACAGATACAATCCGATTAAAATCAGATCAAAAAGCTCACCGTGTTTTTTTGTATTTGTCGCCATGATGATATGACGCGAAGAAAGTCAAACGGTGTTTAACTAGGCCATGGCTCGCTGGTGGTTCATGAAAGTTATTTCTCCCAGCTGTCCAGTAAAACCCAGGTTGTGCCTTTGCATCATTATAGCAATTAACAAAGCACGGCGAGATTTTTATGTCCGATTTAAATCAGAGTGTCAACGATATTAATATTAACACGTAGTTGAAGAACCATCTTTTCTTCGGAACCGAGTTACTTCCCCTTTGGTTGCCAGTCGATTTGAGAGCTACTAGTTGAGCCGCCGTCCGAATCGCTCTGAAATCAAGACAGAATAATATTTGACGGAGCATAGCCAGTATTTAGTGGTTAACTATTTCAGCATGATATATTGAAAATGGCCCTGAAATCGTCCAGCAATCAATAAAAGTCATGTTAAGCCCAATTTTCCTTTTCCTCTCCTAAAAAGTTTTTTTTTAATTGGTACATATAATCTATTTGATTAAAGATTTTCCATTTTGCAAAGAATAAGAAGATGGGGCATAGAATTTTATGGCAATAGATTATTTTGTAAAATTGACTTTCTAGTGTGGTATTAGGTTGTGTACCGGTACTTAGTATTTGATCTATAGTGTCTGACAGAAGATTCTGTTATCCGATAAAGGCTTCTTTGATGCCCGATATTTCTGTTTCTTATATCAGATAAAGGATTATCAAAATGGATGCAGATTGGCGCAAAAGATGAATCGGTTCTTCAGCAGCAGTCCGTAATTCACGACAAATGTCGCAAGGCGAATTATTTTCTGTGTTAATAAACTCTAATGATATTTGTTGTCATACACTGATTCGATTTAAATGCTCTTTCTCTCACAATTCCCTTAAAACAGGACCCGTATTGTTTCTTGCTCTTGTAGTAAGGTTCCTAACGTCATGATAATACCTTGGCAATATCTTGATTATATGACGTAAATAAACCACCTCAAAAGTACTGGATGTTTTTGAAGTTTTATGTAATGATGTACTCTGCATGGTGTCTTCGACGCAAAGTGAACTTTATGAGTGTGATGACGTTTGACATTGCAGGAGAATCTAGCAAATGTCTTGAACATCATCCCCTCGATTCTTGTGCTAAAAAATTCCAAATTGTCATTTAAAACCATTAGTGATGATATTTAAATGTGATTATCCACTGGTTCCTTAAATAATAGCTCAAAAATGGTTAAAACATGTCCTAAGAACAAAGAAACGAAGCAAAACTAAACGTACCTCCTGCGCAGGAGATTGTTCCTTATGTTGTATTTACTGTGCAGATAACGACTCATTCTGTTATGCTTCATGTGTTGTCTCTACACACAAATAACGAATTGTCAAAGTTCCGAATGACATATACGTGAAGATTCCTTGTTTCACGTACACGGTAAGCCTATCGACCACAACTATAAACTCTTACACCACATTGTCAATTATTGCGACTGCAGTGTGAGAATCTAATATCCAACTTCTTTTATTCATTTCCCGTTTTTGAGAAAACAGAGTTAGATTTTTGTTACACATTATTAGATTATCGAGTATGTCGTACTGGATTACCAGGTATCCGTTATTAGATTAACTGAAATCCGTTATCAGATTATCTGGTATCCGGTATTAGATAATCCAGTATATTTTAAAGGATTATCTGGTATTTGGAATTAGATAATCCAATGTGTAGTGTTGGATTATCTGGCAACCGGTATTTGATTATTTAGTGTGTGGTATTGGATTATCTGGTATCCGGTATAAGATAATCCAGCGTGTGGTGTTGGATTATCCGATATGAAAAATTTGATATATGGCAATAGCACAATATTATCTGGCATCTAGAATTGATTTTAGTATGGTGATATTAGATTTTAAGCTTTTCAAGTCTTTGAATCATTGGAGAAGAGTTATGGTTTCATCATTTTCATATATCTTTTTTGTAATGCATGTCTTACATTGACTAGGAGATGATACTTGTCCAAATCATCGGCCAAAACCTTCAAAGCGAATTCCGAATCATGATTCATCTTTCTCGCTGCTGCCGATAATGTCAAGTCCTGAGGCACTGACAAACAAACAAAACTTTATAAGTTGGGTGAATGACGATTAAACACCCAGAAAGAGTATAATATTTTAATATACCTTTGACTGACTTTAAGAATCTTCAAGAAGATTCAAAATTGTTAAATAATTTTCTTGCGGCTACGCAGAATCCTAACTCTTCCGACTTACTTATACTCACGCCATTATTTATTAATTATAAGGACGGACCAATGGTAATTCTGTGACCCTTTTTTAATCTGAAAAATTATTTTCCGTGAATGCCAGTGGAAGCAAGCAAATCAAAAGCTTCTGACTCTAAATTTGAAAAGAAAATATATATTTGATGTTCATTAATAAAAATGTGCTTTCCTCCTCCGGGATTCGAACAATATCGATGTATATAAAGAATGTGTGAAGAAAACTATTTGCGAACGTACAACTGAAATAGTATATCTTTTGACATGAATTCTATCACCCTGCGGCCGGACACGCTTATGCTCAGGAGTTGCTCGTATTGGGAGAATAATTCTTTTACCTGAACTTTTGACTGAGTGGTAACCTTACCTTGGTTATTTTCTGTGGAGACTGGTTTCTTCGCCAAAAAGCCAAATATGTCTTTAAATTTAGTCAAAAGGATATCAATGACTTGATACCTAGAAGCGTCTGCACAATCTTCCTGGTGTATCTGACTGATGGTTTCGTTGAGGATCGACATGAACATTGTCAATAGGATAAATACAACAAAGAAGATGAAGAAAGCAAAATAGATCTGGGCTAGAATTGGTTCAGTTCTTCTCATTTCGTCAAACGGTGTTTTCCCGATCATGCTGGTAAAGAGAGTGGCTGCTGTCTTTAACATACCACTGTAAGCTGTGAGCCCTCGCCCAAACAGCAAATAACCCAGTATAGTGAAGCCGATGAAAACGACAGCGAAAAGGAAAGAGAAGGAGAGTAAGTCCTTGGATGCTCTCTGTATCACTGAAGCGATGCTGCTGATTCTCTTGTTGTAACCCAGGATTTTAATCATGCGAATCGTACAGAAGAAACAGACCAGCCCTATAAGACAAATCAAGATATCGTCCCACGCGGTAATGTGCTGGAAATTGACGAATTTCTTAGGATTTTCGTTGAACTTCTTCATGGCCATCTCTACCATATATTCTTTCAGAAAAAACATAGCCACACACACATAGCAAGTTACCAGACATACCGAGTCCAATAGGTTCCAAGAATCCTTGAAAAACCCTAATCTCTGTTTTCTAATAGAAAAGATGAGTTTGAAAGTGGCAAAAACAACGAATATCAGAAGAATAACTTGATTAATGAGCACATAGGCGCCCAGAGCACCCACATGGTGGTAAGCTCTAAATGGTAACACGGAAGCTTTGTGTAATGCACCACCTGTTTCTGGAAACTCCACCAGTAATAGAACATAAACAAACATATTAACGTTGGGATTGTATAGAGTGAACTCTAAATTGACGGCTCGAGTTTGTGTGTCTAACCAAAGGTAACGGAACTCCTCATCCAATATCACTGAGGATACTTGATAATTAACATCCATCACACTAATGTAACCTCCGCCACCATACGTGTTATACCGACCCCAGACAGGTAAACCCCAGATATCAAAGGATGAAGTGAATCGCCAGGCTGCGGATGTAAACAGATCAACAACTTCTCGCTCTGGGCATGGTACGCCATTCCATCCGATACAGAAGTCTCTAGTTTCCTCGTTCAGGATGTTGTACCTATCTTTGCAGGGAATTTCACCCATGCCCTGTATATGGCAGGATTTAGCTACAATAAATATCAGAATGGAAGACTTAGAGAATGAAAACAAAACGGTTATAAGATTCTGTTAGGCCATTGTTTATGAATACTTATTGTGACGAAGGTATTCAGCCAAATTTTTACGATATGATGATCGACATTACATTATATATTAGAAAATAAAGTGCAAGAATCGTTATATTGATTCGCTAAAATGAGTTTATGAAAGAGGCATGGTCGCTCAAAATCAGCTTTTATTAAACAAATTCGGTTAGCTTCAATATTATGCAAAATTAAAGTTTGTTAATAAATTAAGACAATGCCGTCAAACGGAAAATACTCAATGTATATACTCGGCTTAAACGAGACAAAGGAACTGTAGCCAAAATTCTAAATCTGATATGGGCAATTTTTTGTCACGATCCTGCTGGAGAACATTTCTTACTTAGTTAATGGTGGCCCTTGAACGTGGCTATACTGGTCAGGTTTAAGTAGAGAGCCGTGTTTTTCAAAAAGGAATATGTGAATTTCGCGGATGAAACTGTTAAGCCAGTATGGGTGTTTATAATAAACTGATATTGAATAGTTTGGTTACTTCTAAACTTCCTCATAATCTCTATTTGATTCTGTAATTAAAATAAAGTAACTTATTTTGGGCCACACTGGCCCTTTAAATGTAACAAAAGTTCGTTTATGAGACAACCAAATATGGGCACATCACCTTAGGTGGTATTTGAAAGTAAATAGTTTTACTATATAAAGTTAAACAATCTTTGAAAGAATGAACATGGTACATGCAAAATCTCTATCCAACTAAGTCAAATAAGTTTATTACCAGCTGAACTTCGCACTTGTCTCAATCTCGGAGGCCCAACTCTATAGTTCTGTAGATCTTTGATATAATAACGCTCCCTCCAGTGTCTCCTGCTGCCCTCGTAATAATTCTCATCAAAGAGAACCGGAAACGCAGTCTCGTTAATCCACCGGAAGAAATCCTTTCTTGACCTTACCTACGGCATCAATATCAGATATTAAAGTGAAAAAAAAACTGGAATTAGATTAACTAGCCTCCCACCTCGTTATTTAGGAAGAACATTTTATCGACCCAATATGTACACTCACCGAACTAATTTATTTTTCCTATTCAATCATTCCTGGGATTACCAACAGACTTTCGAAAAGGTTACCTTTTGATTTGAAAAGTTTACGTTTTTAAATCTTGCACACTGATAATAACTTGAAAGTTAGCTTTGACTGTCGTGTTGGACTTACATTTTCCAATCCAAACCGCTTGTCAGACTGTTTGCGCACTAACATGTTATGCACATTTTCCCTTATTGCGAAACTTCGGGAATCCCTATTGCTGTAACCAATGGTAAAAAGCACTACTAAGAAGATAATATAAAACGTCACTTCTTTAGCGATGCCGAAAGCGGTTGATTCATTACGTCGGATGGTCTGAGATTTCTTCACTTCTTCTTCATTCAGTGGATTTGTCGGACGAGATGGTAGTTCTATATAAAAATAAAATCTAGATAACAGAGTTTGATCAAACAAAATATCACCTTTGATATGATATCATACCAATGTTTTCTACAAGTTACAACTTACGGAAACAGCCCACATAGTTTTTGATAATGTGGAAGTATGTCAGTTACTTTAACGAATTAGTTGTTATTCTAGGAGCTAAATTTAATCTTAACTTTTATTTTAAACTCCACTTAATATACTGGTTTAACCTTAACTAACTCCAAGGTGTCACATTTTCTCCAATTATAGCCTAAATGTTATATCTAACCTTTCTCATCGCCTTCCACCAGATATTTTGTCTGTGGTCCCAGTTTCTTTTTATCCAAACTGGCATCCTCTTTATCGGTATTTCGAAACACAAGAGACAAGAAGACTGTGATCAGTACCACCTGAAGAGAACAAAACTTATATCCATTCTCATCCTCAGATTGATATGTAAACACACAAAAGAAACAGTATTTTCGTTATTTTTGGATAAACCTTTCTTAGTTTTGAACAGATTCTAGTTCAGAAAATTTTGAAGGCTGAAACCCGTCCGGGAATCGAACCCACGACCCTCAGAGTAGAAGGGCGGGTGGCTGAGTGGTCTAGGTGGTCGGCATTTACTGCTGGCGATTCGGTGCCTAACTCTGAGGGTCGTGGGCTCGATTCCCGGAC